>VXCM01002030.1:0-19587 GCA_014773175.1 Lucifuga dentata
GTAATGTTGTACAGTAGCGTACTGTTGAACCTGTTCAAAGTAGTATACTGTGAATCTTAATCTGTCGTTGTTTTAGTACTGCAAAGCATCAAAGTTTACAGTATTTAATTGTATTTGAGAAGAGCAGTAAATTACTGTTAGGAATNAGCATCAAAGTTTACAGTATTTAATTGTATTTGAGAAGAGCAGTAAATTACTGTTAGGAATTGGCCATAATTTTACAGTAATTTTTTACAGTGCCCTGAATATTTGATTCTGAAAGATGAAGGGATTTGGCAGAATAACAGGAAAGCTAAAGTACAGTTTTATGTTTTAGAGAATGGTTGGCACTAACATAACCTGTATACAGGTAGTTTTTATTGGGTCAAACATGCAAAAACACTGGTATGGTCCTTTAAGCCAGTCATCTTGGTTGTCAGGGCTTGATGGGAATTCGAATGAGACAACATTGCTTAAGCATCTCCTGCAGTGCAGGAGACATTACCTGGAATATGTTTAAATCATTATGTGTCATCGTGGTTTGAGGGATTTCCAAGCAAATTTAAGTCAGGCAGCTTTCATCTCTGACTTTACTAGGAGAAAACACAATTGCATCAGAGAAAGCATGTTTCATCACTTGGTTAAAATAACAAACATTTATGTAATCTTTAGTTTTGTACCTAGTCATACTAATTTACAATTTTTCATAACTGGATACTGTATGTTAGTGGGCATCTCTCTTTTTTTTTAGGAGTGTACCATATGTTGTGCTTTCCATCTAGTCAGCTGTGGCTTGTGTGGAATGTGAATGGGTCTGAGGCTGCCCGGTCTTTGGCATCCTGTCGTTGCTAGGAAAACACAGGAGGACTCATGTCAGCTGAAGCATGAAAAGGGAAGGTTTAGCATAACGGGTATGAAATGAAGTTCCCCTCACCAGAACATTTTCATTATGAGCACATATCATGGAATCTAGTAAAGGCCACAAAGACCACTTAATGCCTGAATTTTGAAGTACTGACTGATAAGGATTTTAAAAAAAAAAAAAATCCCATTTCTCTTTATAGTGAAAAGATAGGAATCTTTGTCTTGTATTCCAGTTTTATCATTTCAGAATTTGATTTGACTCACAGTCTCATTTTCTCAGGATAATAAAACCTTCAGTTTTAAAAATAATGAAACCAGAAATTGGTCTGGGTGATGTCTTACTATGAAGTTTGTTATTCGTTCCATTTAAGGAGTTAAAATGAATTCCTCCACTGCAGCATTCAGTCTCAGCCCAGCCACCTGTCACGTCTTAGCTGCAGGCGATAGCGCCTATAGAAACGCCTGAGGTGGCCTTACCAGACGTGCAATTTTCTCAGGCCATCACGGCCTCTTGGTGACTCGTATCGCATACACGTGTAAGCCTGTGCCCAAAAACACAGTAATTTTCTGTGTCTCATGATTTGTATCACAAAAAGTCCACATACACTAGATTTGATTTCTGGACTTGATGTGTGGGATGTAAACACTGCTTATGATTAAAATATAAATACAATGCATTTTGTACAAGTTCTTAGTTGTGCACCAGGGACTCGATGCTTTTGTGGTGCACCATCATGTAATAGAAAATCCATAGCTGTTCTGCCGTAGATATTAATCTTGATTGACCATGAAATGTTCTGTCATAAAAGCATCACCCCCTCTCCCCTCCCATCCCCACCACGACTGATTTTAACTCAAACACATAACTTCAATCCCTCACAGCAGTGTGTGGTGACATCGAGCTTTCCATTTCTCTCCCTCTTTCCCTTTGATTTGGCCACTTTAACTTTGAGTGATGATATTCTATATCAATCAATCTCTTGTTCTCTGTGCTCATATCTAGGAGCCTCACTCCAATCTGTGCTGTGATCTCCAGCCCTTTGATTTGCTGCTGTGGGTAAGGCTGAATAATTGAAAAAAACGAATGTGCTGGGATTCAGAGCCTCAGATGGATCAAACTAAGACAGCAAGGCAAGGCTGACAGCAACAGGCTTCTGTATAAAAGGAGCACCGAGGCTGCAATGAGATGCTAATTCTCCCCTTTCAAAGCTGAGATCCTCAGTTCGTGCCAAAACAGAGTCTATAATCCCCAGCAGTTCAGTCAAGTGTCTTTCATAAAACCCACAGTGCTCCAAAACTGGACTCAACTCCAAACATATTATGTTTTGCAATGGCGGAATAAGTACCTTCTAGTTTTCTGAAGCACCGTAATGAAAAATACTTCATTTTAAGTGCAGCCCTGCATTCACAGTTCTACTTATAAATTAAGGCTAAAAGCTTTAGCAGTATGAATAAAATGTTACATTTCAAATTTTGGAGAGTTTGTGGAAGAAACTATAATTTGGAGATGACAGTTTTTCATCCAAAAGATATTTCCTGGAGATACTTCCTTGAGGATTCAAATGCTGTCAGGTCTTTTGAAGGATTACATGCCTCTCTACACTAAAGCAAATTCTCTAACCTCTTTTTCTGTTTCTTTTTCCTCAAGATAATGTAAAAAATAAAAAAAATAAATACATAAAATTAAAAAAAAACATTGTCAAGATACAAGGTTTTTATCTGATGAAAAGCAATCTTTTATGGTCTTATCCCATGATGAATTTAAAGTTTTAATCTGCACAATGAGTACAACTGTCAAATAAATGTGCCAGAGTAAAAAAAAAAGTACCTTAAACTTAAGTAAACCTCTTAAGTAAAAATATTTACTTGTTTTCCATCTCTGTCCTTTGGATGTATAAAAGAGGGAATAAACTTTATTATTTAGCAGGAATGTATACCTCATGCTGATGTGTTTTGTATTAAATGCTTTGAGATCATAAGGATCTACCATGAACTTCTAGTAAGAATCATTTAGAGAATTGAGCTGAGTACTTTTTGGCATTTCCTGTGCAAAATTCTGGACCTGTTCATAATCTCATCATCTTATTTATTACTGAGGAGTGTTGAAAATACCCTAATCCCTCGTCTCCACAACCCAGCTCCTATCAACCCTCTGAGGCAAACCAGCTTGTGTTTCTCATGACTAGAGGACTAATCCCTCTGCAGCTAATGAGGGTGGAAAGAATCGGGTCCCAGCACTGACTTCTGCACATATTTCCATTCAGTTTCTGCAGTTCTCCCTCATACATGTCTCCCAGCATGAATATAATGGCCTAAATGTCCCTAAAATTGGCTCAGGCTGAGGACTGCAGGAATTAAATGAACTTGAGAAGGAGACTAGCCATAGCGGTCAATTTTATGGAAGAGAAAATTAGCAATAAAGGCAAGTGAAGGACATGTTTGGCACATTTACATGCTAATTATAAGGATACTATGAAACCAGGCTTTTCGTTTTAGACAAAAGATCCCACATCATAGGAAATTATGTCAGTACTCAAAAAACATTTAAATCCTTTCCAAAGTAATGACATAACCCCAGATTACAGACATAATGTGCATTGTAGGGTGGTGGCAAGTCAATCCTTGCCACCACGCCATGCTAAATAATCAAGCAAACTGCTGTGTCAGTAATTATGCAACAGATTCCCACTCTGTCAATGTTTACAGAGATTCTCCTTTGTATTTTTCTGTGTGTCAGCCCAACTTGTTTAATTCAGTGTTCCTGCTGTTAGGTATTGATAAGGTATTTTCTGCTGTGCTGTTCCCTATCATGCTATCACAGGGAACACAAAGTCTGGCTTCCATTCATGTCAGTGGCGCGGCTCCATAGACAATGATGGATGGTGACATATTTTACAGATTTCCATGTTTCTATTTTCATCTAGGGTCTATTTTGAAACCTTTTTAACAATTTAAAGTGCAAAACACTTTAAACAAAAACAAAACAAAACAAAACAAAACAAAACAAAACAACAGTCCACATGCACTGCTGTGCACACTGAATGAAAACAGGCTGTTTTACGTACTGTCTCTTTAAGCCACTTCTGATTGGCTAGCTGGGCCAGGCCTGAGCTGGTAACAACCATGGACAGCAAAACATGGATGATGTGTGTGTGTGTGTGTATATATATGTATGTGTGTGTGTGTGTGTGTGTATGTGTATGTATGTATGTATGTATGTATCTGTTGTGTAACAATGGGCAGGCAGCAAAATTCAAATGCGTTTTATGCTGATGTAAACATGCAATTAGCAGATTATAAGACAAAGGTTTTGGCATCGTTAAATAAGAACTTTGAACACTAACAGAGTTCAGAGTTCAGGGAAAATTCATCCTTGCATCATGAAAATACCATAATTTTGTGTCTTTTCCTCATTATCTTGAAGGACCGCACTGCTTGTTTTGCATCCCAAATACTGTAAATACTACCTGCATATACATTACATTACTGCCAACCATTTTCAAAGTATAAAACCCTGTTTTGTTTTTCATGATATTTTGTCGAATCCCTTAATCTTTCAAAATCATATGTTCAGGAGACATGCCTTCCTTAAAATTCAATGTTTCACCTGCTCACATGCATGTGAGCATGTAGAAGGCACAGCCATTTTAACTTCTCTGTTAAAAGCAGTTTTCTCCTAAGATAATATTCTGTGGCAGAGACATACTGTACAGTTTCTTCCCTGTAGCTCCATGTGGATTGGTTACATAACTTAGACAAAAAAAAAAAAAAAAAAAANAAAAAAAAAAAAAAAAAAAATCTGTGGTTTGCTGTGATGCATTACCTATCTCAACCATGCTTCAAGTCTCTACAAGTTGATTTTTATATTGTATAACCACTAGGTTCTCAGAATGCAAATGATAGTTCTACATGTTGTTTCATCTCTGATCATTAAGAAGAATGATGGATGATTTCTAGTTTATTATTACATTCTTATCACAATATACTGCTTGCAATGGAAAGTACAGTTGACTCTAGTGTAATGTTCAAGGAAATGTGCTGTCTAATTAGAAAGCTGTCTGATATTGGACAGGGCCAAATCAAAACCCAGCAGTGGGAGGAGAGTGAATGGAGCCAGGAATAACTCTGCTGATCAGTTTATCTGTCTGGAGAGTCTGAGACCTTCAGTTTTCAGTGAGAGAGACAAGTGTTGCTCCAAAAAAGTTGTGTAATAGACATGGGAATTTTATTCTCCCAAGCTTCAGATGAATGGTTGAAGTCATAGGTCTATTCACTCAATCAATTGACTGAGTAATGAACACACAGAGAATTATCACCAAATTCTGTAGCTCTACAGCATTCTCAGCTGCTTTTAACTCCTTATGAGTCTAGTGACTCAGCCCTGTTATCAAAGAAAAAAGCTTTGATTGGCTAGCTGGAAGCTACCTGCTAGCTATCACTGAGGACACTGAAGTCAAGTCCTTAGCATTTTTCAAGGAATTTGGGAGTTCTGATGACCTGATAGGTAGTTTACAATACATTCTACAGTTAAGCCTCGTTTATATTTAACATGGACATAATGGTGGGTGTGCAAAAAATGTGACATAATTGCGACCAAGACAGCTGGTCGTGAGGGCTGCTTTTGTGGGTCATTCGCCCAGTCGCACACCACTCGATTTTTGTGATCAATGAAGTAGATGATGTTTGTGTGATGTAAATGGGCCTTGATAATTTGCCAAGTGAACAGGTGCAGAGAAAGGGGGAGCAGGTGTTGAGGAAAGGAAAAAACAAACAATGGCGAACATTTTTTTCATCTTGCACCCAATGCAATTGAACAGCAATTCCTCCTCTGCATTAATCAACAACAACCCTCTTTTCATTGCCTCCATGTTGTGTTGTGGGCGACTGAACCAGAAAGGACTTCTATTTCTGCTGTTTTTTTGTTTTTTGTTTTTTTTTCCATGCTTGGGGGCGTCTAGCAGTTTTGTCCTATAGTGCATCAAAAGTCTCAGAGTAACTTTTATGAGCAGTCATCATGCATGGTCGTCATGAAAACATGAGAACCATGGACACCCGGTACACGCATCTGCATTAAGTATAAACCAGGCCTTATTCTTGGCATATTTTTTAAGGCAAATTCCAATAGACTCACAATTTGAATTTTTTACTTAGGAAGAAGAATATGACAAACTTTTGCATCTATTCAGATTTTTTTGAGGGTGATAGTGTTGCATCAGGTGACTCATGGCTTCAGTATTTCTTAAGTCCTGGATACAGCCCTGTCCTGTTCCATACCACTTCACAAATGCTGCATTTGCAGCATCAGGTGCAAGTGACCCAATTTTCTGCTCGCATGTGGCAAATACTGGATATTGTGAATATGCAAACAGAACAATGCAAAGAGAAACGTATATTCTCAGAGTCATTTTGGAGTCATTCATATGTGGAAACAAATCTGATGTGTATTGGGTAATTGCTGACTTGCATGCCATAAAATACAACACTCATTTACTTTGTCAGCATAGGAATGATGTGATCTTTGCCACAGACGCCCAAACTGCAACTATGTCCTCTAAACTGTCTTCTCCATCCTCAAACATATTTACAACTTTGTGGACATTTAAAGATGTTTCTGAAAGCAACATCTTGCATCATTATTTCTGTTTCATTTGGATCCTTTTTTTAACCTCTGTCTTGGAAACTAAACCCCCATTTGGGCATGTGGGTTGTTTCAGGTGTAAACTGTAAGGTATCAGATGTGGGCCACTTAAAACAGACAATGTAAAGAAGCTATTAAAAGACTGAATACAAGCAAAAAAAAAATGCAATTAGGCATTAAGTATAAATGTAGTATAAATGTAACCAAAGTTACTGATAAGCTGGTGAAAAACATGAAGGATTTAGCAAGCTAAATACATTTCAGATCTCTGCATCTGCATCCACAGATGAATTTACTGAACTTTAGATCCAACAGAAATTCACATTATCATTATTCAGACAGAGCATGTGAGTTAAAGCAGATGAAAACATGGCAATCTCAAGGATGAGCAAAGCTTGACATTGAATTACTTGATTCTATTCAAAAAGTAGTTCTGCATGGGTATTGAGAGAGCTGAGCAGAGATTAATGTACTGTAATAGCTTACACAATGCTGATTTCCCAGCAAGAAGGTTTTTCATGGGTTACAACTGGCAGCCATTACACAGATCACCACTGTTTAGTAGTGCTGGGTACATGCCGCAACCTCCCAGTGTGAGCCAGACAGGCAGAATGAGGCTGCACAGCAAGAGAGAGAACAGTCATCCTGTTCTGTAAGAGATTTACGTTTTCCTGCTATTTTGTTTCTGGTTTCTCGTAACAGCCCTGTAGACAAACACGGATAAAGTAGAAAAAAGAAGAATCAAGGATATAGATGGAGTGCAGTTGTGGGCCGTCAGGGCCAGCAAGGCCTTCTCTGCTGGCCTAAAGATTGTCAGAATCATCAAATTATGTTTTTATAATTTAATATATATTTTATTAATGCTATGTATTTTACAAAGTTCATTCCCATCAGTTTTGTTATTAACGTCATTTCATCGCTACGGTACTCTCTCCCTCAGTTTTGCTGCTTCCAGCTCATAGAAATTAGAGCTTTTATCCAATCAGATTTTCCCCCTGTGCTGTCTCCGGGTGAAAAAATCTAGCTTGAGGCCTTCAGAATCTTGAGTGAATCCCCTCTGCTATTCAAGCAAATGGAACGATGTTGTTGATTCTCATATACTTTAACCAATCAGATTTCGAGTTTGCCATGTTGGGCGTATTCTTTTAGACGTCAGGGCCTTCTAGCTGACCTTGGCCTACGTCATCGGAGTACAGCACTATGCTACTTAGCTAAACAGCCTGCCAGAAATTCATGAGAAGAAGAAGAGAGCCGGCTAGCTTAGCTAACTCAAGTAAACCTAGCTAGCATNCCAGAAATTCATGAGAAGAAGAAGAGAGCCGGCTAGCTTAGCTAACTCAAGTAAACCTAGCTAGCATGTAACGGAGCATTCATGTTTATTTAAACTTTCTTTCTTGATGTTTAGATTTTTAGATATAGTGCTTTAGATTTTTTGTTTAGAGTTTTACTTAGCTTTGTTGTTTTTTAATGCACAATGGCTGAAGGAGGAGAAGAAATGGATTAACTGACAATGCTTTTTTTTTTTACATTTTGGAACTGAAACGCACCGATAATGTACAACAGTGTGTTAAACTCTTTATAAAGACAGAAAGGAGGACAGACTTTGTCTTCAGATGATGAGCAGCTTTGGTAAGTTTGATGGATTTTTATGTGGCTGGAATCTGTGAGGAAGCCTGTTGAATACACCTTGTGTTATTTGTGTTTTACGGATTTTTGCTTGCTCGCTGGTTGTATGAGTAAATGTGATGGTTGTTGTGAGTTTGTTCTTGTTTATTTGGTAATGAAACTGATTTAGGCTATGCCATGTCTATTTGTGATGCAGCATCCTGTCATAATGCGTAATAATGCTACATCCTATTCATGTATCTGCAGTTAGTGTGTTGTAACTGACATAGATGTTGATCCTTGTGTTAAATCACTTTATTCCACTCGCTAAAGGTTACTGTCACTGTGAATATGGGGTGGTTATGCTGAATAACAGCAGCATATAGCCCTAGAGTCATGGTGAGCTTATTAGAAGGTGGTTTAATTGCGGGAGGANTAACAGCAGCATATAGCCCTAGAGTCATGGTGAGCTTATTAGAAGGTGGTTTAATTGCGGGAGGATAGTATTGAAGGCCTAGATGTAAAATGCACGGCCCGCCACTGTGGATATGGAAATTTCAAAGCTAAAAGAAGACAATCAGAATTCTGCGATTCTTCATCTGTATCTAACTGGAGGCCAATGTTTAAATGACTTGGATTCATTGCTAAATAAAACATCGCAGCAAATTACAGGTAACATGTAGCTGTGTAATGCAGCTACTACCGGGGATCGTCGTTAGGGTTGGGCTAAATTCACTGTTTTTTCATTTGACAAATTTATTTAGAATGGCAAATGAGGAAAATCAGGAGTTGCTACATTTAGAAATAATGAATGAACACTAAGGGTCTAAAAGCCTTGCTAATGGCTGCTGGGAGCCTTGGTGTTTGTCACACACAACTGAAGTTGTAGGACAACTTGGACAATATCCATCACTGATGAAGCCCTTAGTCACACTAAAAAATGAGAACGAATATTTGGTTAATGACATTTTAACAAGATGTGTCATCCCTGAGATACTGAACACTCAACTTTAAATGCTTGCTTACGTTCAAGGTTTTTCATGAATGCTTCATTTCTGTCCTGCCTCACTTTCCCTTGCATTTCCTGAGAAGACTTTTGAAGCAAGCCAGTAGGGATCTCTTTGTAGTCTCCCACAATATGTCCTCAACCCTTTCCTTTCACTCTTCACCCCTCATCTCCACCATCAGCGTCTTCAATCTTTCTTGAAATCGCTGCAAAGTTTTACCTGAAATATGGAGATTTAACAAGACTTTTAGAGTCATGTGAAGTCCCTTCTTTATCTGTTAGATGCACATAGCTTAATATTTTTTCACCAGCACAGAGTTAGGAGGAAGGATTTCCTGTAGGGTGGAATTCACATAGATTCACCAGGAAAGATTTCCATTAAATTCCCAAAGAGTACCTTAGTCTGGAATACAATTCTGATTAAACTGCTGGTAACCATAGCAACAACACTTCTGCTTAATGCTACATTACCAGTTAGCTCATTGCTGAAGTGGACCTAACTGGGGTTAAAATGACTACACACAAACTTTAAAAAATTGGATGATCAACTGGTCACAGTTTCTCTTGTTGGTTATGGTATAAGTGTAGTCAGACATGAGGGGTGTCCTTATGTTAGAAAATAACACACTCACTGGAGGAAACACATTGCACTGTGTTATGGTATTCTTTGCCTCCACAATGTTCACATTATGTTTGTTCTAACACATATTTGACAGCAATTTAACACACCAGAGTCTGCTTGTATGTTTATATTATAATCTATGAAACAAATAAGCCATAGTAAGAACAGAAAACATCCTGTCTCTATGCTGTATAGGTGCACTGATGTGTTTTTTTTTTTTTTTTTTTTTTTTTTTNTTTTTTTTTTTTTTTGTCTGAGATAATGGAACAGGCAGTGGTAAAATCACTGCTTTGTAACAATAAAACCGTCTCAAATTTCCTCTCCATCTCTTATATGTTTGAAAAACAATCGTGCACACACTGTAGGTTGTGGCTTAGTGGTTTTATCTGGTGTAGATGGAGTGACCTTTTGGTCTCATCCAGCTTTACTAAAACAATCCCTCTGGGTCTTCAGAAGAGGATCAAGTAAAAGAAGACAACATCTTTTTAATCTTGCTCAACATTTTCTGGTTGTTTGGGACTTCTAGGTTTATGGGCTTCAACCAGAAGGAGTCAAGGTGTCTGTGATGAAGACTTTTTCATCATGACTGAACACTGATGTGTTTTATGAACTGATAAAACAGAGCAATTCCCCAGAGACTGGCAGGGCCAGAAAACCAATCAGCCGCTGCTCCCTCCACACCTCCGTTTTCCACTTGAGTAATTGCTCATGTCACCATCCAGATCGCTGGCTTTTAGATTTGTTCTTACAGAGCCAGCTTCAGCTGCATGGCATTCTTGGGCAGATCTCCCAAAACGCATGTATTCTTCTGATGATTACAAAAGAGAATTATTTGCCCGTTACAGTTTATATCCAATTAAACTGATTGGTGAACCATAGTCTACATCACTTGATAATGCGTCCAATTAAAAGCACAATATCCAGGGCCTTTGGCCTCATTATGTGGCAATTAACAGCGAGCCCAGTTACTCTTTGTCGGAGCAGATTGTTGTCATTTGCTTATTCAGTAAGCAGCATATGAATGGCTGGCTAAAGCAGAGGACTTTTTGATGTGGGTAATGAGAGATTGTTGGGCTTATCTTGTTCTGAAAAACAAATCTTGTGGGTAAATCATCATATAGACATTCTTCCCTTCAACTGACTGGATCCGTCAATCATGAAGTAAACATGTCTCTGTACTGGAAACCCAATAAGCTCTAGCAAACATCTGTTTGTATTTAACCCCATCTGGAATTCTACTGCATGAGCAAGAGCTTATGGACAGACAAACAGAGATACATATACAAACCATCTTTTCTCTTATCCAACTCCTCAACTATGAGAGAAATTGCTTTCAGTGGCCTCCAAGTACAAATCCTCTGGACAGTAAATATCCTTTTCAAGTTAGAAAACATGTTGGTATTCAGAAGGTAATTACAGCGTCTAATCCCATGCTGATGGAGCCAAGGCCTCCTATCTCTCCATCTGGCTATTATTGGGATTAACAGTGATGACAGTGACAAATAGGGGGAGGGAGAAAGACAGACATAGAGACAGATAGAGAAAATATAGAGAGAAGAGGAGGAGGAGAGAAAGACAAGGTACAAGCTTCAAAAACTGATTTCTTCGGACATACGATCAGAAAGACGGAAAGAGTCGATCTCTTACGTCACAATTTGTGCCTCAAAACTGTCACATACCTGTATAAAAATTGGCAGGCTCACCTCAGGTTAAACACAGTCCAGCTCTCTCCCCCTCTCACTTTCTTGGATATGTGTTATTCTGATGTAATCTCAGACGACTTCCCAGCTGTGCAAACACTGTGTTCTAGGTAAAATCATCTTCCATTAGGAACTCTGCAGCTGAGGAGGATAAGTTGATGATGCTGTGCTGAGAAAAATGTGGGTGGTATGGCCTCCAGTGTACACAGATTTGGTTTTCTGTGATTCTTGTATTGTGGCCCTGAAACCTCTGTGGCAGGATGTCTCCACAAGCCAAATCAAACAGAAGCTGAAAGACTGCACAAGCCAATGTTAGCAAACATTTTATTTGGTTCCATTTACTGTATGTGCCTGCTGATTTACACTGACAGGATAATGTTTGTTTGCCATGGCCTCACCAGTATTTGGATGTACATTTCTAAACCGGCCAGTGAGAAAAAAAAAATATCATTTGGCATCTCTAACACAAAGAGGATAACAAAAGTATAAAAAAAAAGCACAGCTGTGCTTTCTGAAATCCCTTTGGGAAAAAATAACTTGTTCCCTTTTGGGAACAAGTTATGCATCATGCCCCACATTGCCCCCTGGTGGATATATTATTTTATACAACAGTTAGTTCTGACCAAGCATTTTGATTGGATAAGAGGCATTCCAGGAGTGCTGATATTAGTGTAACAGCACTGGGACTTTTAACTATACGTGTCACTCCGCTTTACAGATGTTCTAATAACCGTTATTTACCCTACATTAACTGAGACCACTGAAAGCAGGAAAGGATGAAGCAATGTTCTCTCTGATCAAAGTGTTAACTCATCGTAATCACACATTGGAGCTCTGCAGTCCGAACCTCACCTGAAACCATAGTTTATGAAATTCTCAGCCCCAGCCTGACCCGAGGCCTGCAGTCTTTTTTTTTTTTTTTTTNTTTTTTTTTTTTTTTTCTCATCAGAACCTGAATTTGGCTTTTTTCGAAGTAAAAGCTGCAGCTGCAGCTGCAGCGTTCAGATAACAGCGATGGCTGCAGTTTCTGAGTACCAACATGCAAGGCAGCATCAGGAGGTGTGTTATGACTGTGAGTGGAGAGAGAAGGACAAAAAAAAAAAAAAAAAAAAAAAAGCCTGAGCCCAACCTGGGCTGAGCCGGTGTTGTGAAATTCAGCTGAAACTCGGCCCAATTTGTAAATTGCCTTGGGGTCCAACGCGTCCTGAGCCACGGGACTCACACACCAAAGCTACTGTCAGCAGACCCTTATTTCACTGGTTGCACAATAAATGGGAACATACAGATCAACCAACTCTTATCTCCTAAGTGTAGATATTTTACGAGTGGGTTGTACAGATATGATTATACAAAGTAGCTGGCCTACTGTAATGTGTACACAAAGTAGCCAGCAAGCTAGTCTGCAGGAAAATGTTTACGTGTTGCTTAACAACAGTCCAGCTGCGGAACTTGTGTTGGCGGAGCGAAATCAGTAAACAAATAATAATCTGTTGTCTTAGTATTTTTAACTAATAAATGGCGCTTGTAGAACTGTTGTGTAAAAGCAATATCACACTACACGAGAGGGAGTGTTGTTGTACCATAATATTTCAGCATGGCTGTGATTTGGTCATAGGCATGAGTCCAGTGCTGAAGATAATCACAGCCGTGCTGATATTACAGTACAGCACTCCCTCTCATGTGATATTGCTTAATAATCTTCTAGACTGACATACAGTGGAAGTGAGTATATGAGCTACTCCACTGATGTAGTAAATGTGGGTAGACCTATATGCAGAGTTAACATAAATCAGAATCCAAACTGTGGAGGAAATTTCACTTTTCATTTGACCATTGGTGAGGGTTGCATTTACTGATCAGTAAATTGAAAGTTATGCCTTTGGCTCAGCCCTCTCTTTACCACGTCAGCCCGTTACAATGCCACTTCAGACCCAACACCAATCCTCCTACTGATCTTATGTTCCATCTTTCCCTCACTGGTGAACAAGACTCCAGGATACTTGAACTCCTTCACTTGGGGCAACAAATCACTCCATGCTGGCATGGAACAATATGGCAGTTTTCAGGAAGAGCACAATGGGCTCAGACTTGGGTGCTGACCTCATCCCAGCTGCTTCAAATTCAGCTGCAAACCACTTCAGTGCATGTTGGAGGTCACTGCATAAAGTTTTATTATGGTAGTTAATTTCTATAATTACATAAAAAAGATTTTATTTTCAATTCTGAGATATAATTCACCTAACAGAAGGTAAAAACAGGAACTTTTGGTCAGAAGAGAATCCTTGTTTTCTGTGATCAAATGTTCAATTTCTTTCAAACAAACTATCCACTCCTATTAGAAAAAAAAAAACTTAAAGAGGATTTGATGAAATGGTCATTATTACAACCTTCTTGTTTGGGAGAATTAGTGCAGTAAAGATGACTATACTTCCCCTTTTAAATTACTTATTTCAGAATCTTCCATGCTACCTTACACCCACTTTTTTAAAGTCAATAAATACTCACATCTCTCCATATATGGAACAATAAACATCAGAGAGTAAAATTCTGCAAGCTCACTAAACCAAAATAGTTAGGGGGTGCATAACTTGCAGATTTACTATTGGTCAGCTCAGATTAAAAATATGTTCAGCTGGCTCTTGTACGAGACTCCTTATGGATTGGCTAGAATCATTAGCATGTTATCCAAGATCCCTCAAATCTCTTCCATTTATTAATAATGTAGATAAGATAAATTCTTTAATTTAAAACCAATTATCTGCAGTACTCTCATGATGAGATGTGTTGTGATGAATGAATGAATGATGATGAAAAAAATTAGATGTGAAAAAACATTTAAATATCCCTAATTTTACTTGTTTATGGTCATATGGTATTGAATTTCCCTGCAGAGATCAGAAATTCAGGATTATCAGACTGGGTATCATGAGGTTTATCAGATCTTTCAGCTATGTTTATTCAAGATTCTGTGATGTCTTTTGAACAAATTAGATCTAGTTTCGATATTCCTTATAAAGATTTCTTTAAATAAGTTCAACTAAGGCATTTTGCCAACTCTCAATTGAAGGAAAACAAGATAGGTGTTCATCTATCTGAACTTGAGAATTTTTTTTTCAGCCAATTCCCTTAAAGGCAAGATTTCTGATATACAGTTCCTGCCTTGTTATCCCATGTAATTCCTTCTTTTTATGATTCACTGAAATCAGTGTGGGAGAAAGATCTGGAGATACTGTTACAGATACTATTCCAGTCTTCTGGAATAGTATCTGTAACAAGATTAAGATTTTTCCCAAGTGCACTTCCATTGCTACATGAGCAAAATTTTAAATTCCTTCACAGATTATATTTTACCCCAGTTGGCCTCCAGAAAATGTTCTCTGACATTTCAAATCTCTGTTACAAATGTAAATCTCATAAAGGTGCTGTCATTCATCTGTTCTGGTCTTGTGATAAGATCAAAAATACTGGAAGGATGTCCATTCTGTTATTCGGGATGTCACTGGGAAGCAGTTTGCAATGACTCATGACTCCAATTTTTTATTTGTGGAATTCCATCACTGGTGAGAACTTTGAACTGAGGGTAGGGATACTAAATAGATATATAGATAGATAGTTTTTTTTTTCACTATATCCTGAAAGATTTAGGAAAAAAAAAACAGTTTTGTGTTTTGTTAGACCTTGGATATGGATTTATCTGAAAAACAAACATCTTTTTGAGAATATTTCTGCTGCAGTATAGCAACAAGCAACGTTAACATCATTTAACTTTACCTGCTGTAGCTGGTAGCATCACAGATGGATCTGACAGCAGACTGCAGGCTGCTCTGATTATTATTCTGTGGACCAACAACCTCCTTCAGACTTAGCAGAGGAGGCGGTTTTGTTACAAAGCCATATTTAGTTTTGATAAATCTTTTTTTTTTTTTTTTAAATTTGGAGTGCACATAGTAAGGTCTTTGCAAGGCAGCATTGACTTTTAAAGCCTTTTAAGGCTGAAATTTCAACACTGATAGTCTGTTAGATCAATGTTTAACTACCAACGATGCTTCTAATGCCTCCTCCTAATGCTCGTAAAAGTGACGTTTATTTCACAGTGCAGGTCACATGTTAAAGTCAGAGAAAATGGCAGACAATCATTTGAATAAATACAATTTATTTGGGAGCACAGAAAGATTAACTTCTTTTTCTTTTCTTGATAAACAAAAGAGGGATTTGTGGCTTAACTTTGGCTGAACTGTTGAATAACAGCAGGAGCTTTCACTCCTCAAATCACCAATTCCTTATTTAGCCAAGGACTTAACCATTGACTCCAGAAAGGCCAGCGCTAATCTTGTTTCACATTTGTATTTATTAACCCTGGGCCTGCAATAAGCCCCATGCTAACAGGGATCTTACCAAGGTGATCTAAGTGTAGTATGAAAAGCTCTTATTATTTATATTAAAGGGATTATTAAGTCAAAAAGTAAAAACAGAGTTTATCTATTTTTGCAAAGGAACTCTTCATATTCAGGATGTCCTGGAAATCACAAACACACTTTGTTACTGTCAGCTCTGACAGTAATGAAAGGTGCTGTGGTTTCAGTATTTGATTTGTAAAACAATTGCAGTGTGCTGATTATTTCAAACTGTTGGAGTAGAAGTAAATATTAGGCTTTGAGGTGCATAATTTAGCTTATGCCTGAAGGCGTCAGGCAGCATTCATGTCATGACTAGAAACAACAGCTTGTAAAGTGGGAAACATCAAGTAAAAAATTAATTCAGTCCAGCTGGGTACTGAACAAACAATGGAGCATGTTTAGATGAAGGTGTGACCTGCTGCTTCTTAAAACTCCCAAATTAATGACTTTTAAAATGAGCTGCTATAGATGTAAAGTGATGCATGAATCAGCTGCTGCATGAAATATTTGATTTCGCTCTGATTTTAGCGTACAGTTTTAAAGAACTTTAGCAAGAGATTGTTTTTTCCAGTTTGAAAGTCAGACGCAAAGTGCAATGATGGACAAGTGAGCGGTGTGTTCATTCAATCAGGTGCAGGAAGGCTTTAATTTGATTTAAAAACAAGGATGGAACTGTCAGTTATCTTTTTAATTCATCTTATCAGATTTGTCTCAAAAAATGCATCCATGGTGTTGCCAGGCCACAGAGAGTGAAGTGTATTGGGTTTGCTAAGGCTAACAAAAAGAACTGTTGTGTTTAGAAATGAGAGAGAGAGAGAGAGAGAGAGAGAGAGAGAGAGAGAGAGAGAGAGAGAGAGACACTGATGATTTAATTTATCAAATATGTGTGGCTCTCCAGTGTGAGACAGTGTCTGCAGTAGTTGTGCTAGGACTATATATTGATTCTGAATAAATGCAGAACAATCACACAGAAGGATGACATAAGTGACCAGATACAGAGTCAAAGGTCAAAGGTCAATGCAGCTTTTTTACAGTATTTACCAAAACAGGAAACACGTACATGCACTTGTAGCCGATAGACTCATCTGCTGCCACATTATATGGTGGTGAATGGAACAAATCCCTGGTAAATCTTTACAGTCTACTCCTGACTAAATCCTGGGATAGATTAAAGAAAAAAAAAAGAAAAAAAAACCTTAGAAGAGCCATTATTTCATACCTCATTCTGGCTACACAGTCTACAATGAAGCATCTACAAAGGCAATGAATATGTTTTCATTTAGCCTCCCTTTTCCATGTAAAAACAAGACCCTCCTCTTCTTTAGAAAAAAAGATGATTTAGTAATCTTAGATACCGGTATGTGTGTAAGGAATCTCATGCTTTCCTTGTGATAGACAGGAAAAGGATAATAGTGACCTTTGTTGAAATGTAATCTCAAGCTGTATTTTGCAGCTTTTTTTTTTTTTTTTTTTTTTAAAGCATTAGGCTACATTTTGCATTTTCACAAAAAGAAGTTCTTCTGTGCTGTGTAATACGGGACAGAACTGTGCAGCTGCAGCCATGACATGTTAAGGACCCAGGCAATGAATGACTGTCTATTGTATGTTGTACACTTACACTGTGTGACTTGTTGAGATGTAAATGAGAATCCTTCTCATTTATGATGTCAAGTTTTAAAAATATAAGTTCCAAAAACATAAAAATAAAATAAATTTGAATTATATGTAACGAAAAGTGCCACATAAATAAGTTATATAAAAGATATATTCTGTGGGAAAAGACAAACAGAGAGCAGATATTATATTTTAGTTATTCAGCATACAACAGTAATTTCCTATTTTGGGGCAAAAAAAAAAAAAAAAAAAAAATCTGTAGAGGATGCAATCACATGTACTGTACATTATACAGTATTACAAGGCTGTGAAACCGTAGTTAGTAAAAAATAGTTTTTGGTTAGTGTGCCCTCCGGCGGGTAGAAACAGTACTGTCAATGTGTAGAGTGGACACAGGTTTTTCGACGAGCTGATTGTGTTTGCATTTGTTTACTGTAAAATTACGACTTGACATAGAGATAAAAAAAACCAAAAAAACAAAAAACAAATGATCAATCACAGGAACTTGCTGTAACAATATTAAGAAAAGTTAAAGTAGGGCTCGTCCGGGATTTGAACCCGGGACCTCTCGCACCCTAAGCGAGAATCATACCCCTCCCCCACTTTGAAAATAGAGAACTAGATAACTATTATATATAGTAATGTTTAAACTATTGTAAGATACCCACATGTTAGGAGATTAAAGTCCGATGCACAGAATAGGAAAAAAAAGAGAGTTTTTGGTACTTTAATAAATAACTGGCTCGTTCCAACTTGCAGTTATCATTGTTAATCATGACTATCCATGAACGTTGTTGTGAAAAAATTGATTAGCTTTAACATAACAAGAAAAAAATAAAGTGCTGATGTGAGAGCATTTCAGTGACGTTTAATTTTAAGTCCACTTCGTCCAGACGAGGCCGTTACTTCATAAATGTTTCGGCTTTAAACCTTTGTCGACCATAAATGATTTTCTAATATCAATCCATTTGTGTTGTTAGTGATGCAGGTCAACATTTAAGACGCTTAGTTACAGAAATTACGTTATTTACCGGGTGATGCGTTTAATAATTATCGTGACTTGTTAAAAGAGCACAATACAGCAGTTTGACGGTTGGACTGATGTAGTGTCAATTTCTGGCCACTAGATGGAAGCATACAGTCGTTATCCACAGTAGGCAGATGGATGGATGGTGCATTCAGGTAACGCCGGAGGATTCACTCCCTCCTACTTCCGTTTTCGTTTACACACTGTAAAACACAACAGCCCTCTTTAGTTATGTGAACTTATTTCTTCTCTTTAACTCAAAGAATCATGACAAGTTTTGGATGTTGCACTCAAATCTCTAAGTTTTAGAGAAAGTGAACTTAAAATAATCTGTTGTCTTGACTATTAGAAAGTTGAATACTGTTGTCAGTGTTCATTCAACTTACTTTTATAAGTTACCAGGTTTAAAAAAAACAAAAACAGGGGAAATCAAAAAAAAAAAAATTAAGGCGCCATGAATTTTTAACTGGGAAACTCAGCTTTGCCATATCATTACACCATGAAATGTAGTACAAAGCAACTTAAGATAATCAATAAACGACATAAACATATTTTGGTACACTGTAAATCCCAATACTCCACTCAGAAAAACTGAGTAAGGAAGGAAGGTTTTTGAACATTCCTTAAAAACCTTGCAAAAGTTAATACAACTCAACTATTGCGGGAGTTTAGGGTGGTTTAGAGTACTAATGATCAATTGTTTTGAGTTAAATGACACACGTGACTCTGCTGTGATTCTCCCATCATGCCTTGCAGCATTGTTACATCCTTTGAGTTCTAGTTCTGTTGGAAATATTTCTGTTGTAAATATCTGTTATAATCCTTTTTGTGAATGTTGTAGCTTTGTGTAAGTTTATTTGTTGCTGTAGCAGTTTGAGTTACATTTGAATGCTTTCTACTTTTTGGTGTGTAACCATCAGAGAGAGTGTGTTTTCTTTTAGTGACCTCCCTGCTGCATGCTGCTGTCAATTTCTGATTATATTGTTCTCTTGTTGTTGAAGCTTTAATGAGTTTTATCTGAGGGACTTATCACTGAGTAAAGAGTTTCCACTTTGTTTACTGAGCAGTCTTTCTCTACACTCTTTACACACTGATAGGTGTGTGAGCAGGGTGTTCCTGCAAAAGAACATTCAAT
>VXCM01002031.1:0-83118 GCA_014773175.1 Lucifuga dentata
AAAAACACAAGAACACTCCTACTATGTTTGCTCACTCCAGCCTCTCTGGGCCAAGACAAAGGGAAGCAACGCACACACACTGAAAAGAAAATGGAAGACGCATAAATACTTCATAGCTAACAAAATTACAGATTAATTATGCCACATGAAAATGTGACTGAGGCAATTACTGATGCACGAGCGCTGTTTGGGAGCAGATCTGATTAGCTGGCTTCCTGTATATTATAACCAGTCACCCAAATATAAGATGAAAGCACCCGGACAATGTCATATCAAACAGGCAGCATGTGTTCAGTGATTAACATTTAAATTCAATTTAAATCAACCAGCCCTGGGGAAACAGGAAAAATTAGCAGTGTTTGTGGGTAGAAAGCTGGTAAGGGATTGCGGCTTTATTGCTGCACTGGCAATGCCTCCTGTTTGGTGTGGGTGCCTGTGCTGGCAGTAATGGGATCTAAGTGAGACAGTATGAACATCCATGTACATTACAAGCAGGTAGCAACTCCATGTGTACTGGAGGAAGAAAAATACTTTCTACACCCCCCCGCTAACACTAAGTTAGTAGNCAGGTGTTTTACTCCATTACTCCATGTGTACTGGAGGAAGAAAAATACTTTCTACACCCCCCCGCTAACACTAAGTTAGTAGTGACAAGGTCAGTATTGCAAGGGGAACTGGTCATTCCAAATTGGGAGGATATAAAAAAGGAAAAACACATTATAGCCAAGGAGGCCATACCATATTTGGTGTTAGATATGTGAAACCAGCAGTTAAAAGGCTTTGACACACTTAACTCTGTGCCAAGTTTGTCATTTGGTGCCCCTTGTAAAAGATAGGCACTCAAGCTGTGCATAAAATCTAATTTAAACTTTACTTGAAATTATTTGAACATTTGAGGAGAAGGAAACTTGTGTGGATTTTTCCCTCCGTTTCACACCTGTAGCCCACCACCAGTTGTGTGTCAGCGTATTTTTAAAAACACACTAGTTGGGTTGGTCCCAGAGCAGCTTCCATTGGATCCATACTAAACATTGTTGCTTTTGTTTTTAATAGACTCCAAAGGGCTTGGAATAAACAGAAGTAATCAAATGCAAAGAAAAAAAATTTCTTTAAGGCTTGTGCAAACACATGAAGATCTTCCAGCATTTTAGCTGTTAACGCTAGCCTTGATTGTTACAGCTGTTTAAGTGTGGACAAATTGCTCCCAACATGTAAGGCTAGAATTTCAGGGAGCATGATTCAATAACACTAGATCTAAAAATGTATGAGTGCCATACATTTGTTATGATGCGAGAAGAAGTCAGCATAGTGCTAGCAGTATGTCAAAAAGTGAAGACACCAAGTGTTTCACAGAAAAATAGAGAGATATTGCAGATCGGATGAATGGCATGGCAATGGAATAAGATTTTTCCCATAATTAAAAGCCTATTGCTCTGAGTTAGCTTAAAGTCTGATTGCTAACAACAGCTGTCACAAATTCCTAATGCACTTGCTTTCTTCAAGACAGTGAAGAGAAAGAAGAGGACTCCTGGGACTGAACATACTAAAATTAACCCACTTAAAAGGGCCACAGAAGCAAGTCCATAAATTACTTACTTTCTCTCATATAAAACATTTGCTATGTGGACTGTTCTTTACAGGGAGACCTAAGGATAGGAATTCGGGCTGTAATTCTCATGTTTCTTTGTGAATCCAATCATCTGGATGTTGTAGTTTCTAGGGACTGTATATAATTCTGCTTCTTTTAACATCTTGAACGTGCCTCTAAAGGAAAACAGGTCTGTGTTATGGTTATGGTTAAGGTTGTGTTATGTTAATAACTTTCTAAGCTTAAAATCAAGGAAGACATAATGAAAAGTTATGCATATGGGGCAGAAAAACATTTTTCATGCACCTTACCACATAGCAGACCTGTAGCCTTCTCCTGAGCATTACTACTAGCCCCACCCCGCTACTGTTTGCCTCAAATGAAGGGGAGAAGAGAAAATGACAAATTTAAACAGTCAGACGGCGGCTGTGTTGAAGGAAATTATCTCCCAGAACCACTGGCATGTTGCCAGCACAAAGACATTCATGTGTTTAGTCCAGAGTGTGACTCATGGACAAGACAGAGAGGAGGGAGGGGAGAGAACGAACGAGACGTGAGTGAGTGAGAGCCGATCAGAGGCTGTGAACAACAGGCAGCGAGTGGGAATGGGAGAGAAGCAGAGGAGCCACAACATCTGAAAGTTTTAAACCTGTGATCGCGGTATGTGATGCGAAACGAGACTGGGGGTTCCTCCAACATGTGGAAACATAAATTCCACACCGTGGACTGCTTCAGAGTCAGAAAGATTTAGGTTTTGCTTCTGAGGGAGGGCATTCTCTGTCACATTCTTTCTTGGGGAGGGTGGAAATATAAAAATGTGATGGAGGATGAGAAAAGACAACATAGTAAGAGGCGCACAAAGACCGAAGCAAATCAGGCAACATGGTCAATATGGTCATACATGGTTGAGTAAGGATGTGGCGACTCTGTAGGCACTTCAGGCATTCAGTCGTTTAAGGAGCAACCTTAAAGTGCAATAGAAGTCACGTCCAGAAGCAGGTAAGAAACTTTTGTAAATCAGATTAATCTTTATTGAAAATCTTGAATTCCAAAATGCTGAAAAGAAAATGTGTTGAACTTTTTTTTTTTGACAAAGTTGCATTTAGTGTAGTCATGTCTGCGTGTGGCCATTTTTGTAAACAGAAACCATATGAAAGGACATTAAATAAAAGCTGTTTTCATCTAGTTGTTTCCTGATTACAAAAACTGCACACCTATAAGTTAGGTACAAAATTTTTATTAATTTTTTTTTTTAAGCAACATCCCTCTTCCTGTGTTACTATATAAATGTCCTATGATACTATCATCATTTAGGCATGTTACAGCAAAGAGATAACATGGTGTCACAATTTCTTTAACAGACCAGCCAGTTTGTTGCTTGAAGTGGAGGTATCGGATGACCAAGAATATCGACCGCCTGTGAAACTGAGGAACCCTGGTAACACCCCACTGTGGAAGTATTAATCGTATTGGGATTACTGCCAATATTGGACGTTTTAGCGAGTCTCCTTTTTGTTTGGTTAAAAAGCAAAGCAGTGGATCTACTGATTTGAACTGTTCCCTTTGGTTTGTACACTGCACAAAGGATGCATTATCCTGTGCGTCTACCCTGAACTACCCCACCCTACGCTTGTCCTTGCCTGTGGGACCCAGTGACCATGCTGGCCAAGTCTCCAGCACCAGCAAGAACAGAGCCCCATCCCACACCAAGGCCAGCTGTAACGTCTGCAGCACCATGTCTCAGTCAGTGGCGGCTCTGCTTGTACTCAACAGCTCCGGGCCAGGAGAGGCATCTGAGGTTCAGCTGAAGTGGGCCGCCCTGCTCATTGTCATGGTCATTATCCCCACGATTGGAGGAAATATCCTGGTCATTCTTGCTGTGTCATTGGAGAGGAAGCTTCAGAATGCTACCAACTACTTTCTGATGTCACTGGCAGTGGCTGATCTGTTGGTGGGACTCCTAGTGATGCCCATTGCCCTCGTCACTGTTCTGTACAGTAAGTTAATGTAGTGAGACTTGGGTTGGCAAACCTAGCATTCTATCTTATGTTCATGCAACACGTGATTAAAACAAACTTGTCCAGATCAAGTCCAACCCATTATAAATACGATACTGATGTCAACTGACAGATTACCCTTGGAAATGCAATCAATTTGATTGGAACAGCACGGTGTCACCATTATTTTGGCATAGTGGAGCAATCAATTTTAAACAGCATTCAGGAAATGCATCGTATTACTAATAACATGCTCAAGAAAAAGCTTTATTGGGAGATAGGAAAGGCAGGTGTGTCTGTGTGTGTGTGTGTGTGTGCATATTAGGGCAGAGCAGCTACTGACATTCTACAGAGAACATCCCCTCATGTCATGGGAAATTATATTTAACTTTTGTTAGCCTTGCTATTCCACAAAGAAAAACACAATGGTTACCAGAGAAAATTACAAATATGTTGTTACACTAGATACAATCTCCAATTAACTACAACTACATTATTCTAGATGAAATAGATAGTGGACAATAAACGTGCTATTTCCACTGGCAGTGCTATTGTAGTAGTTGCACAACCTTAAATGAACTACAGGTCTTAACAATGACGACTAATAAAAAAAATTTAATAAAAATCTTTTAAGTTTAATTCCAATGACTTTCCTTTGTAAATAAGGCTGCATAAGAACTGCATTTGTGCTGAAGCAATTATAATATAACATAAAAGGTAAATTGCTCATGGGTGGGCACTGCTTTATTTGATTGCAACTTAATTTTCTCTCCATTAGCAGAAAGGCAAGCAACTAAAGACAGGATAACTATGTCAGGACCACACAATTATGTACATTTAATCCAATGGTTCTCAATCAATCTAGATAAATCTGCAATTTAACTCCTACACTGCCTAATACTTTTGAGACCCAGCACCAGTCATTATTCTAACCCCAAAGATAAAGCAGAAGAGGTTGAGGGTTACAAACTATCAACAATGTGGGTGGGAAAAGTGCCGGATTGAGTATTAGTTTCTCCACCTGAACCAAACTGGAAGACAGGAGCTGCACAAATCTGCACAGGTTTTATAGTCTTTTATTACTGCTCTAAGGTGGCAAACGTTTCAATGCTGAACAATACAAAACCTGCTAAATCAGGTCCAGATATGGGGCTTCAAAAGAAATTAAGCTAACCACAAGGCCACAAAATACTTGTGATAGGTAAGCAGAGTGAGAAAAAGCTTCAGTATAAACCTTAAACAAAAAGGAAACTGAGAGAATGACTGTTACAGTGAAATCTGTAAGAAGTAAGCAATTCCAGACAATTTCCACATCTGCTGAGCAGATGAATTCAAGGCATACACCTTGAAAAACTTAGTAGATCCACTTGTTTAAAGTGCACCGTGTTGTCAAACCTTGATATAAACACAAAAATGCAGCACTGGAAAAGTTTAGGTAATCAAAATAACCTATTAACAATAGTTACTTGAGAGGATTTAAGTGACTTGTACATAGTGTTGCTTCCTGAAATGTCAAATTTGCACAGCATCACCTCACAAAGCTTTCTACTGCAGACTGATGAGGGAAACATTTAGGCCTAACATGGACGAGATATACTTTTTCTACTAAGTCTCTACATTTACTGTGACCTATGCTGATAAAACACGTGATGGCTTTAAAAAAAAAAAAAAAAANAAAAAAAAAAAAAAAAGATGTAGGCTTTAAGTTCTGAAAATAAACTACTCGGTCTAATCCTTTCCAAAACACTGAACATTTTAAAAAGCCAAGCACAGTTAGTTAGCACAGTCCAAGTCTTTAATAGTATGAATAGTCTTTTGGCTTATCTACCTAAACTTGTGTTTATGAACTTTCATCACAGCAATCACAGTTCAGTTTCCATGCATGGAAAATTTGTAGCGCAGGATTTTAGGGCACATCCCAAAACATACTGAAGCAATTACTTGAAAAATAAAATCTAAACTGACAAAAACACAGTAATGCTGGTGATAAGTTTTATGATACGTAAGGAAAAAAAAAAAAAAAAAAAAAAATCAATCCATAAAGCTAAGCAGCTTTTAGTATTTAGTAAGCAGATTTTTCAACTTTATTTAAAGGACAATACTAATGATTTTGCATGTTTGAGCCCAATATATGCAATCCAAAGACATGTTACATTACTGACAACCATTTCCCAAAATATACTAGTTTAGTTGGAATTTCTTTCCTGCCTTCCAAACTGCCATTGGTTTCAGTTCATTCCAGCATGCTATTAAAATGAAGTTGTAGAGGCTTGAAACGTGCTTGAGATAGGTAAGCCATCACAGCAAACACAATGTGTATTAAGCTTTTTGTCGAAGTAACTTTATTTAACCAGTCCAACACTGACCTGACAATATGTCTCCGTCAGGGAATATAGTCCCAGGAGAAGATGGCATTTACAGAGAAATTAAAAACAGCCGTCCCTTCTACATTCAGATGTGTCGGCAGGCAAAACATTGAATTTTTAAGGTGGGTATATCACCTAAATCTGATTCTGAAAGGTTAGGGGATTTGGCAAAATAACAGGACAACTAAAATATGGTTTTATGTTATTGGGCTTAAACATGCAAAATCGCCACTATGGCCCTTTAAGTCCAAGCCATGACTCTAAGGAATGAAATAAGGAATCTTCATACAAGAACTGTGTTTGTTTTGTTGTTGCTGCTGCTGCTGCTGCTGCTGCTGCTGCTTGTGCTAATGCGTAATGCAAACAGCAACACAAGGCTTTTTAAAAAGCTATAGCTATGAATAAGCCTTAATAATAAAAACAAGTCCAAACAGTAAACAAAAAGAAGGGGAGGGGTAGTGCAACAAAAGAAAATTATGTAAAACAATATTTCCGACCATGGTCTTCTGCAATGCTAATGGGTGATGGGACCAAAGCCAGACCAATTACTTGCCAATTTTATGCCTGGAACTGAAAATAAACATTTCTGTTGAGCATACTCTCCAGCACATCTACATAAAGAGCTTTTAGCTCCATAAACAGTCAGTGAACCCTCCTTTTTCCAGTAAAGTCATTCCTCACAGAGATAAACAAACACCAATCTTTTGTATGAGTGCTACTTCTAATCCCTTGCCATTGTGGAACAACTCCCATAACTGGTAGTGTGCAAGACAGTTCTATTTGAAATTAATGAGGTATATCACGTGTGCACATTAAGAAAAAAACATTACTTACTGAATCTGCACCATACTGAAAATATTAAAGTCTCTTGGAATTGCTGTATTGTTATCACCTTATTTGATTATTTCATTCTCATCTTCTCTTTAGACTCTGGGTGGCCTCTTCCGGAGTTCCTCTGCCCTATTTGGCTCTTCCTGGATGTGCTGTTCTCTACTGCTTCCATTATGCACCTATGCGCCATTTCACTGGACCGCTACATTGCTATAAAAAAGCCTATCCAACACAGCCAGTACAAATCCAGAGCAAAAGCCATGGTCAAGATAGCACTGGTGTGGCTCATATCCATTTGTAAGCATATTTATTCAGATTGCCTTTTAACTTCAGCAAACTTGTCCCAATTTTGCATTAGTCTTTTGTTATCTGAAAGCTAGTCATTTCAATTTTGATCAAGTTTTGTTTTTGTCAAGAGCAGTTGCTTTGATTTCTTGACATGAGATCCATGGCAGACCCGATTTATAGACTCAAAAATACAAGCCGGATGCAATAAACCTGGATACTATATAAACAGCTACACTGTCCTGCAGTGGATATGGGAAAGGGGGGGNGGGGGGGGGGGGGGGTGTTGGCTGGAGGACTACCAACACAACAGATAAGTCAGAGTGCTGTAGTACTGCAGACATCCAAAGATTCACACTCTATTTGCACCATTAATAAGCAAGTTAGACATAAAACATAGAGCACCACCTCAAAGTTACCCCAGTCTGTTACCTGATAGCTTTAGTGCCCAAACGATTTTGGCCTTGTCTCATCTGTGTATAAAAACCAACTTGATAGATTACCAGAAACCCTCTCAGTTCTTGCGTAGGGATCACAATTTAAGATCTGCAAACCATCCTCTTTTAAGTAAGAAATTAAATTAAAGTGGCTTTGGGCCACTACTTTCACACACTGGCTTGGCTGACTTCACTGAGANAATTAAATTAAAGTGGCTTTGGGCCACTACTTTCACACACTGGCTTGGCTGACTTCACTGAGACATTACTGTTAGCTGCACAGTGCTCAGACTTTGTGCATAGGCACTATTTGGCTGTCTGGTTTCATTTGAGATTCATTTCAACAGCAAAGCTAGAAGATGAGATGAAATGGAGGCTGTAGCAATTAAAACTGCTGACAGAGAAAGAGCCTTTACCCTGACTATGTAGTGTTGCTCAATTTAAAAGAGATTATGGCAGGCAATAAATGATTAGTTTACTTGATTATAAAAAACAAAAATATAACCCATATTAATACAATGTGACAGTTATGTCTTATTGTGACACTGAGTTATGTCAAAATTATTCAAAAGTCAAAAGAATGTTTCAGCTTATTAATAAATGACAATGAAAATAAAAGTCTGACAACAATATTTCACAATTCTAATAAAAGTTTTTCTTATCTTTTTCTAGGTATAGCTTTCCCGATTCCCATTAAAGGCCTGAAGAATTACCATCTTCCCAACAACATCACCTTTAACAGTAACCACACATGCCTGCTGAAAACGGACACTTTCAGGGAGTTTATCATGTTTGGCTCCTTGGCAGCATTTTTTATCCCTTTGACCATCATGATGGTCATCTATCTACTCACTGTCCAGGTGCTGCGCAAAAAGGTGTATTTGCTCCGGACGAAAGAGACACAGCGTTTCACCTACCCAACATTCTCCACAGTCTTTCAAAGGGAACAGGCTGAGGCCCCATCTTCACCTGAAAATCTGAATACACTAGATGGCAGATTTCCCAGGATGCAAGAAAATCCAAATGTAGCCACAGGAGATGCTTCAGGAGATGACAGGCCCTTTCGCAGAATGTCCACCATGGGCAAGAAGTCCATGCAAAACCTCAGTAATGAGCAGCGTGCCTCAAAGGTGCTAGGCATTGTCTTCCTCCTGTTCGTAGTCATGTGGTGCCCCTTCTTTATTACTAATATCACCTCTGTGCTGTGCACTAGCTGTGATGTTAATGTAATTTCCAGACTCATGGAGATCTTTGTTTGGGTAGGTTACGTATCATCAGGTATCAACCCACTGGTCTACACCCTGTTCAACAAAACTTTCAGGCAGGCATTTACACGTTACATCACCTGTAATTACAAGCGCTGCCGTAGCCATGGACTAAGACATCCAAGGGAATCAAATGTGGAGCGGACACTGACACGGATTTCCTTCAAGTCTTCCATGGCAGAAAACTCTAAACTGTTCATGAAGCGGGGAATGAAGAATGGCATTGGAGCAGTGAGCTATCAAAGTCCACTAAGGTGCCGACGGGCACCCATACAGTCACCTGTAGGTGTTGTGTTAGACACACTGCTCCTGCCCGAAAATGAAGACTGTAAGCAGGAGCATGTTAGTAAAGTATAGCACTAAGAAAGACATTAATCCAATTAAAAAGGGAAAATCTGAACTGGCTCAGATTCCTGAAGCAAAAAAACTCTTTAAAAATGTAAAATGGATGGAAATGTAAAATATGAAATGAAATGAAAGTGCCATCACCAAACATTCATAACCTAGTATTAAAAGAAGCTACTACTACCAATTTGACCGACAAACACTCTAACAACAACTAAAGCTAAGTTATTTCTGTTTGCTGTAAAATATATTAAGTCCATCATATTGGTAAAAATGGGAGTTTTTACAGGTGTAACACAGTTATGTTTCCTTCATAAGTGACTGTGAAGCAAATGGTAAGAAAACTATGAACATAGAACATAAGAAGATACCCTCAATGAAAGGTCAAAGTCAACAAAGTTCAGATCACTAGACAGAAATGCAAGGATTGAGGACATAATCTCGATATTCGATGGACACAATATACAATAAAATATTGCTGTGCTAATCTTGTCAATCTGGGCTACATGCATAAGCTATAGAGTAGACTGTCTCAGACCACATACTTTTTGAGAAAACACAGACTCCTGCACCTTTCAAATCTATTCTGCAACACCAATGTAACATGTATTGCACTCTTCAAATGGTATCCATTGTATTGCTGAACCTTAGGAAAATGCTTTTGTACGTGTATTACAACCGATGTTTTGACACATTCAGAGTCAGGTTTCCATTAAGAGACTATATGAGAAGGACAAAATCCAAATTAAATGGAAACTTATGTGTTCAATAAAATAACATCTTTTCTGTGTTGTTGAGCTTTGGGCTTAACTAAAAGAAAATTGCACTTATTAAGTTTTTTTTGGCTTCTTTGGAAATCAGCTCCAGAAACTGTATATCATTTCTAGATCATTAACATTCATTTTCGTTTTCATGTTACAGTCTACATTGTTCTTCTACTTTCATTTCATTAGCAAGTAAAATACCTTATAAAGTCACTCAAAACAACAGGAGCTGCTTATTTACGGACCATCTATAGGTCAGGACTTTATTTTTATAGAGAAATCCTGATCTATAGATGGTCTGTTACATGGGCAAGTGGGGAAAATACGGAGTATAGTGAACTTGACAGCGATGTATACTTTACTTTATACTTCATGGTTTCAGTTTGTAGCACTTTTGTACACATCAGCACTGCAGAGAGCCAAATACATAAAAGACAACATTAAATAAGGTTAACATCACATAAACTAAAGTAGTTATGTACAGGTGATTCATTTCTGTTGAAAGAAATAAGGGATTTGGATGAGGCTCTACAAGCTCAGTGCAAGCATGTTGCAAACACAGCATGTTTCCCTGTTTTATTTTTGCTTAGATGCATGAGCAAATCAGGGAATAAAAGCTCCTTAAGCACCTAACACAACCAAGATAACCTTTCTGACTATTTCAGCACCATTTTTTATTAATGATAAGGAATTTCAGTAACAACTACAAAGAATTTTGAACTCCAGCACACTCAGGACAGTAGTCATGCCTGTGTGAAAGCATACATATTGAGTGCGTGTGTCTCCATGAGCCATTAGGGTGGGAAGTTGGCGTAAAGGCCAACTGAATTGTTGTTGTTCATAAGTCTTTCTAAACACAGGAAAGATTTACACAAGGTTTATCTAATGGCCAATTGATCACGCAGAATATCACATAGCCTTTTTTGGACTTAAAATGGACACCCTGATATTCATGTACTGGCTAAGCACACTGTTTAACACTGCTCTGCTGCCTGATGGGTAAATTATTCTCACGGTATGAGTGATGAATCCCTATAAGCAACAGTGGGGAAGCAAAAAAAAAAAAAANAAAAAAAAAAAAAAAGAAAAGAAAAGAAAACCAGATTTGAGGGGGGCAATGATAAGACCAGGAAGTCATTGTGAAGTCTTGGCAAAACAAAAAAACAACACAAGCACCTAAATTATGCAGTCGCACCAAAGAGAAAGCCTGAATGTCACCATTTATATGTCTTGTCAGCACAGAGCTGTAACATCATGTGATCAAGTCCACAGCAGCAAGTAGGAAATCAGGAATCACCACAGATAATCTTAATTCAAAAAAGTAACAAATAAATCATTGCTATTGTTCTGTGATTAAGCAGCAGTATTTCTGCAGTGTTCATGGCTCATATCAATTTGTAAACAACATGCTAATAATGGGCTCCTTCAAATAAGGCATAATAACCACAAACATCATTTCACATTGTATTTCAATACGATGAAAAGTACTTATGATTTGAATTCACATTAGCATGGATTTCTCAAGATTTACAAAACCAACACTAGACTTTTTTTTAAAATTTGCTCAGTTGTAACCCCTTGTCCCCTGGCAGCTGTCTATTTCCTTGTGTTCTAGATAAGTAAACAAAGCAGAAAGTTTTGCTACATCCAACATACTGTTCAAACACAAATAAAGATAAATATATAAAAGCTGAGAGACCCCAGAAAAATTATAAGAATTTTTTTTTTTTACTATAGTATAAGGCCACAGGCCACACAGACACTCACACAAGACAGTGAAAGTTGATCTATTTTGGCCTAGTGTGGAAATCTTCACTACACTTCAAATGTAAAAATGCAGTATGCTGTTATTGTACATTATTGTATGCCAAGCTTTACTTTTTTGAAAAGGGAACATGAACTCATATATTTCAAAAATGTACAACTGGAATGAAAACCTCATCAAAAACCTGTTTGATCTCAAAATTTTTTGTCTATTATAGTCTTGAGCTATTAAGGCAGGAGTGGGGAGAGTACTGCTGCAAATACTATCCTAGTAATTCTTACGTACAGTATTTGAAAATAAAGAGAAAAAAAATGGGAAAATGTACTATGGGTAAAATGTACTCTGTATTCATTTAGGGGTAGATTGATCAGAGACCCAGAGATTCCAAGTAAAGGGGCCACTGGTTGGTGTATAGAAGCTCATTAGATACTCAACAGACTGCCAAAGCAAATGAATCTGAATCTTACCTGAACAAGATGAAGCCAATGGACTCAACAGCAGCTCTTCTGACATCATCATTAACGTCACTCACCTTTAGATAAGCAAAGCAGTCGATTAATCAAAGATGCTACCCTGACATAAAATAACTGAATTAACCATGATCTTGTGGCTCACAGTATGAGAAAAATGCTCCATTGTTGCACTATTAACTTCAGCTTGCATAAGCTGCCACCTACTGGACACCAAGGTGAACCTTTCACATGTAAATTGTGCAAATAATCTTTAGACTATGAGGAATTTGTGCAAATAATCTTTAGACTATGATGTAATAATCTTCTAAAATGAGGTAAGCCAAAAACATTTAGAACCTCTTTTACTGCTTCAAAATCAATTTAGGGAAGACTGGTGTGCTGGCTTACACCAGAAAGTCATTCTAAAATTTAAGAAACAAGTATGAAGTATAATACTGTGTGTGTGTATATATATATAAAAATTTGTTTTTGTTTGTTTTTTTAATCAATAATGATTCTGAGATTAGCTGCAGTCATGCCGCTCTGCTCCTAAGCGTGCTTTAACGGCAGCATGACACACGTCTTCTCCTCATTAAATGTGCCGGGGGTTTAACAGGAAACACTCACAGCGACGTGAAGCAGGCGCCGGATGGCCTTGTTGTTCCCGGACCCACAGTAGGCCATACCCACTGTGTACATTCCAGAGCGCCGCAGAATGGGGTCCTATGGTAGACAGTGAAGGAAAGCAGAGCTTTGAAGCTTTGTGTCTGCATGTACAAGCACAATCAATATTGTTTGAGTTATTCGCCACAACTAATTCTTTTCGAAAGTTTCCTGGCAAATACAACAAAAGAACAGACTCAAACATGACAAGGAGTAAACACACGACGCAGGAATGCAAGAAGTACATACAGGACTCCATACATCAAACTTTGGAACTGCATGTACCACTTGAAAACTTTACACAAAGTGATGGCTTAATAAGATACACACAGGAAACATTTTGTGAACTCCCTCTTCACTTTTGACTTAAAGTTAACAGGAGGTTCTACTGTCCATCATACATGCTGCACTACTCCCTTGAAGTGCTGTTGTCCCTTTAACGTGTCAATCTATATATAATGTGTTACTACGTAGTAAGCTGCACGAATACCAAATATTGCAGCATGGATATGAAGCAAATGACCTCTGGGGTAAAGATGTGCTTTCTCAGAACATTTCTGTCTTACCTTGTCTCTGCAGAGGCTCTCAATCAGAGCGTCGGCTTCCTCCATGCGTCCATACATGACAAGAGCAATTCCCACCGCAAGGCCACGCAAGATTTTTTCATGCTGCGTCTCCTGGGCGTAGCCCACCATGTCCTCAATGGCCTGAGCTGACTTGGAGCCCAGCATGACTAGTCCCAGGGCAAGGCCTGCAGCCTCACCTGGAATGGCAAATGGCATATCATCATCAGCAGCAGCATAGCTTGGTATGACATTTTTCCTTATATCGACATCTATCATTGGGTAAAATGCAAAGCTGAACTAAAGTATCAGAAACACATGGTAGTATAAATACCTGGAATATACAGTAAATAAGTTTTTGTGTCTAGATGTGTTTATCCAAATTAGTTTAAAAAGGTAGCTTTCTTGGCTCACATTACTCATCAACTGTCAAATACAACATGATAAGAATAAAGACTAATAACATGCATTTATGTCAACTTTATTAACGATATACAGTCTGATATTGGTATAAGTCTGAGACCACATCGAAAATCTGCAATGTTTTCCATGTAAATCTGATCAGAAAGTCTGACATCACAATAAACTCTTTGTAACATTGTCAAACCATGGGATAATTGGATCATCAGGTTTTGCACGAACTTGTGGAGTCCATGCCAGCTCAAGCGCATGCTGTCATTACAGCAAAAAGGAGGCATACCAAATACTAAGATATTCTGAAATTCATGTACATTTTTCAAAGATTCAACTTTTCACTCAAATTAAGATGATATTATCATTTGTAATGAAAAATCTTGTATTAAATTCAAAAAGAATGCAAAATAAAAGCATTTTCACAGTGGTCTCAGACTTTTGAATCTCATTGTATATATTTTTAAGCAATCAGAGCTTAAGGGCAAAAAAAAAAAAAACCAAACAAAAAAAACAGTTAACAACCTTGATTTTCCTTAGAAATTTCTGATTAGGGCTGCTTCAAAGAGTCAGAATTTGTCCAGAGCATACACACCAGTGACAGCATCATCCTGGTACAAGTTGGATTTGAGCAAGTCGTACACATCCTGTCTGGCTGTGCCCAACGATGCCAAACCCAGACCAAGAGCCCCACCATGACGAACAATCTGTGAAACAGAGGAATAAAGCAGGTCATCAAAGATGGCATACAGGAAGTTTACAATTTTCTATTAACGTGTTCTTTATTGCAGTTCAGTAACAGTCAAAGGTTTTCCAGAACACTGATATCGGCAAGTCACATGGTTTCAGCAACTCACATCATTGCTGGCATTCTTGAGCTGACTGAGCAGATAGTCGATGATGTCGCCACCATGGTTGGCATGGATGAGTCCCAGAGCGTACAAGCCTCCTCCCTCCTGGTAGGCAGAGCCAGGTGAGGTGTCTTTGGGCAGGTAAGTGGCCATTAACTGGAGCGCCTCTTTCTCGTGTCCCTGAAAACAGCATTTTAAGTTTAATAGAGAACATCTGGGACAAAACCTACTTCATATTTTTGTGTTTGCTTTACAGTTTCATGGTTGTGACATATGCAAGTACCTTGTGGATGACACCCAGACTAGCTGTAGCTGTGAATTTTGCCCAGTTTGTGGCCCTTGCTAGCCACTCTAAGTTTTCTCTAAAAGTACACACAAAAAAAGTTTGGTCAAAATGTAATGTGGAATACATTAAGTACATCTCTCTCAATGCAATGTACTTTGCTTTCCCTTTCCACCACTGATTTACCTGAGGAACTGGTCGCTTGTGGTTCCTGTGTGCATGAAGGAGTTGGCTATGACTGTAGCTGTGTGGCACACTGAATTTCGGACTGCATCCTGGATCGAGGGAAAATCAAAAAATCTTTCACAAAATCATGTGATTTTTCTTGAAAAACAATATGCAATTTATCTGAACTGCACAAACATTGATTTAATCGTTTGTGTTCTCTAAGCTATTTGGCTTGTTGTTGTCAACTCATATAAAAATGTCTGGATGAAAACTTATCTTATTAAAGCATAATCCATGCTAGGCTCCTTTACCTTTGTGTTTTTGAGGATCATTAGATCTGTGTTGTTATTCCGGATTAGGAACTGCAGGTGCAATTCAATGGCCATCTCCCCACTTAGGATTTTGATCATCTTGGCGTTCTGGTCTTTGGACTCATCCTTCTAGGGAAAAGAAAAAAAAAAAAAAAAAAAAAAACACAGTAAAGCCAGATTGTGAGAAGCAAACGAAAGCTGTTCTACTGAGATGCAGAAAATAGACCGGTACTTGACTTGGTATCATAACAATCTAAAGAGTTTACCAATTCTGCTGGCTTTCCAGCAGGGGAGCTGCCAGCCTTGTCGTCCGTCTCCATTGCATCACTGTAACACACACAAAACTTTCTTCAAGCTAAACCACTTCAACAGAAGTAAGCAACCTAATGACTCAAAGAAGAGTACGCTGCATAGTTTTGGTTTGTAGCCCAGAGCATCCCATATATTTATTATATCTGGGCTATCCATCATTTACAAAAACATGCACACTGAGTTACCTACTTATTTGGAACACCACTACAACAGTCCTTCAAATAAAAAAAGTCCTTCAAATGCTATTCTCAGTTTTTGTTGACACCATGTCAGAGAGGCGATGATTCAAATCTATTGTCTTTGTAAAACTCTAGTTTGTGGGTGAGATGTGTTGGACTGAAATACATGGAGGCGTTTCAAATATTCTGCCCCCAGTATAAATAAATGGGGGTGAATAAAACAATAGAAACACTTTTCAGTATAATCAGATTCAACATCATCACTCTCCCAAAACTAAGTAGAGTTGAAGTGACAACTCTGTGACGTAACATCAACAAAAAAAAACAAACATTATAAGCTTAACAATAGCTAGGATTTTTTTTTTTTTTCAGGCCCGCTGTATTAGATTGTGTAGGTGCACCTGCTAACCTGGTAATGAAAATTACTGCAGAGACTCATGGAGGACTGTTCAAAACTAAAGCATCAGCACTGGCTGCACTGAGACTGCTTTAAACCCATAAAGACTCAGCAGCAGCACTGTTTAAAGTCCACTAAGACACTCAAGTACCGCCCAGGTGTGACTTCATCTTCATTCTCTTCCTCTGCCCACCTGTCTTTGTCCAGTGTGGGCACGGTGCCTGTGTTTGTAGAGCCAGGCACTGCAGGTATGGGTGTGCCAACCGTCCTGAGGTTCTGAATGACAGAGGAGAGGAACTGCTGGCTGGCACTCTCATACAGGTCAAAGCAAATCTGGTATGCCATCAGCAGGTTGCCTTCCTTCACCAGCTTCTCCAGGATGTCGCTCACAGCCTGAGGGTCGTCCAGGAAAATCAGGCACTGGCGAGGTGAGAAAAGAAGATTAAAGAGGTATTTTGAAGTTCCTGCGCAGTTTTGGTAAATCAAATTTTGCAGTATTTAAAGTATAAATTTTTAGTAGGATGGTGTGCATATCCAGCCCAAGTTAGGATCAGGTGCAGGACTAAATCAGAGTTCAGCAGTAAGGAGAAAAGATAGTCTGCACAATGAGTTTCAAGCTCCCAAAAAAAAAGGCTTTACTCAGTGCAAAGTTTCAACCATCAAGGTCTTCCTCATGACCTTGATGGTCTACCTTTCTCCTTACTGCTAAATCTAATTTTGGGACAGTACAGCAATACTCATGGTCAGCATATTTGTGGCATGGCTTAAATGCTCCTACACTCAACAGTGTTTGAAATTAAATAATTACAAGCAGTTTGTCTGAAGAATGATCATGTCTGCATTCTAAAAGTTTGTAATAAAGCCAAGCATAGAGATACAGCATTCATGCTGCTTAGGCTTTAATGGTTACCTGACATACGTTGATGAAGTCAGGCTTCTCTAAGTTCATGTAGAGCTTGACCAGCACCCGCAACACCTCGTTACGGAATTTCTTGTTTTGCATCAGGGACATGCACACCTTCAGGCTGTAGGCAAGGAGGCCGCTCACATCAGTCTGTATGAGAAGGAGAAAAAAGAAACAAATTAGCACTGCTGTGTATGACAAAAAAAAAGAATCTAGACAAGGGCACGGTAACTGCAAAATATTCAAAATCTTGTAGGAAAACCAGACCATACACGCAAAACTGAGGAGTTTTTGGTGTGTATGCAATCTGGCAGTAAATATTTCAAACTAATCTCAAACCAAAGGTGTAATGAGAACAGTGCTAACTGATTCCAAGATGGTCTTCTCAAACATGTCAAGACGCCTGGTCTCTAGGGCGATGCCAATGGCCTGCTTGTACTTGTGGTCGTCTAGGCAACGCAGAAACATCTTGTTGACAATGCCCTCGAGTCGAGGGTCAATGGTCTTCTTCTCCTCGTCCTCTGGCAGCTCAGCGTTCTCCACACGCAGCTTGGTGTAGTGGTCAATGCATTTGGCTATCAGTGGATAGAAAGACAAAGGGATGAAAAGAGGAGCTTTATTTTCCTGCTGAGCACAGGCACATCGTTCATGTCAGCATCTGTCTCAATAACAATGCCACCAGCTTTCTGCATTTGGTTTGTATGTAAACTGAGGGTAGAGTTGGGCAATATGGTATAAAACTCATCACAATGTATGTTGAATTTTGACCAATAACAATGGTACGTACAGGATATCAATCCCCCCCCCCCCCCNTTTTTTTTTTTTTTTGATTTCTATTTTATTAGCACATTAAATAGGGAAAATTATAAAACTGACAGAGCGGAGCTGCAAACGGTGTTTGGCATATACCATAGTCCAGAAAAAGTTTGGTTTTTTAAAATTTTGACAGTCATGCAATGTAAAGAGGTTGACAGTGGCTGCAAAACCAAAAATGTATGCAAGTATTTGGAATAGTAATACTGTATTTTAGACTGTACAACAACAGACACAACTAGCTGTTTAGAGCATATTTTGAGTGTGTGAGACAACTGTGGCCAAGTAACCTTTGTTTGATTACTCACCAATGATGGTCTCGAGATACTCTGAATCATCTGTGACATTGAAGAGATCTCCAGCACCAAGAGCGTAGTTCAGGGATTCCTCAAAGGCTCCAAGGTGGTAGAACACCTTAGAGGCCACTAGGGCAGCAAATTGTCTGCTCCGAAATGTCTCATCTTCATACAAGACCTCGCTAAGAATAGACAGCAGGTGAGTAAAAATAAAAACTGAGAGCAGTGACATTAGCAAGAGACATTGTTGTGTTACTATTGATCACAAACAGGTTTAACCACAGCACAGCTGGAACTCAAGAGATTCAGAACTATGCTTTTAAAAAAATCCTTCTATTCAAAATTATTGCAGCACCTGCTTATTTTCAATGGCAACTACCCTTCAGAACAAACTGTCCTACAGCTTTGACTCTACGGCACACCACCAGACAATCACCAAGCAAATGAATCTATCACTTACACTTTGTAAATAAGAATTAATCTTTTCCTGTGGCAGACGGGATAAATACTGGGAAAGTAAAGTAACTTCTGCCTAAACTAACATTCTCATGACAACTCTACTTTCCGAGCTCATCGATGGCACTTACATTTTGTCTACTGATCCTGAAATCTCAGCCCAGAAGTCATTCACGATGGAGTTCAGCTTGTGCAAAGCAAACTCCTGCAAATAAAACAGATGTTGCATGTCATTTTTTTTTTTTTTTAACTTACTACATGGAATCCAGTTTAGTTTATCCAAACTCCACTCAAGATATGTTTCAAAACAGATGAGCCATTTCTGAAAGTGAAGATCTGTGCTGTTTGGTGTATTACATGCATGCCAATAAGCAAAATCAGATTAAATCGACAGATTACTGACAAATCTTCAGACACCTGATCTATCAGGTGCTCGTTCTGCTCTTACCTTGAGCTGTGGCTCCTCTTCATCAAGGAGTGAAATAATTCCAGCTGCAAGAAAAATTACATATTAACTATTTGCTACAGTCATAATTTATGGTAACACTGCACTATTTTCTGACTGCGTGACTGAAAAATATAGGTTTTTATTAATGGTACATTTTAAATATTCGACTGTTTAATTTTTGGGACTATGTTTTACGGAATTACACTAGCTAACACTATAAATAGCTGTAATAATTTCAGTACTTGTTTAAGAGTAACAGAGTATGATAAAGAAGAAAATGTTTTATTTTATTTTATTTTTTTATAAGATGAAACACCATTCTCGCAGTTATGAACGCAGTAACACAGCTGTACCTTACTGTTAATTAAACTAATACGTGAATTCTTGTGTTCAATCAGCACGGCGGTGAGTGAAGTCATCACTTTGTTAGGCCAAATCCACAAAGGAGGGAGTTTTTCCTTTCTGAAAAACGAATCTACAGTATGTCTGTTCTTACTATCTCCGGTTAACGGGTGACAGTCGGTAAGTTAGCTATGTGACTCAGCTAAATCAATGGTGGCTAATGTTAGCTTAAGTTAGCAAAATAAAAACACTTTATATGGCTTACCGGCGGAGGTTATCATGACTGGCTCTTTATTTCCTCCCCAACTCCAAAATTCCAAATCGACCGTAGAATTCTGTGAGAGATGAAGATGAAAGATAAAAAGAAATGAAAAGATTTCTAGTCACGAGAAACGCTATTACACAGGACCAAACGCAGCCGCGGCTAACTTCTTTTTGTCCAATACAAGCCCCCTTCCAAAGGACCCGTCATTTGGGTGGCCTTCTCTGTGCCCGACTAAAGAGACGACACAACAAAATGCTATTATACCCTGTATCCTCATCAGCTGAATCACATTTTACAATTCACTGATTTCAAATACAGTTACGCAAGTTCCATATCACACAAGAAAAAGTGCGAAAATAAGTTTTAACAAAAGTGTCCGTTTATGAACCGGCCTTTCCAAAGACAGCCCACGTGAATCAGTTCTTTTGCCTGTACCTGCACCACAGCACCGGTGTGACCAGTTCACAGAAACGATCTCTTTCTCTGTTGTATCCAAAATGTCTTGAAAATTTTGGATGTGGATAAAACCATAATAGTAGGCATAATTCATAATTAATCATAATTCTGACTTTTATAGTCAGAATTCTGACTTTAAATTCTGGGAAAAGTCAGAAATACTGACTTTAAATTCTGAGAAAAGTCAGAAAATCTGACTTTTAAGTCAGAATTCTAAGATTAGAATTAGAGATTAAAGCCAGAATTTCTGACTTTTTTTTTTTATAGAAATATATTCAAATGTGTCTCATGTTCACATCCTCCTTCAAAAACAAGCAAATTTTGAACTGAATGTTTCCCCATTTTCTGACCTGCCTGCACTTTTCTTCTTCATCTTCTGACTTTTAAAGTCAGAATTCTGACTTAAATCTCAGAACTTTTTTTTTTTTTTTCAAGTGGCAGAAACTGGCTTCCATAGATAATGCTTTTAGCAATTCTATAAATTTATATAAATATTAATGTTCAGAAAAACACATTTTTCAATCCTTGTGGAACATCCATTTTTGCAAATTTGAGACATGCAGCAAATTTGAGGCATGCTTTCTTTCATTTTGTTCTTCCATGAACGTAATTTTGTAAAGCGTTTTTATTATAGTTGACACGTGAACAGAGATTGCAGACAGTTCTAAATATTTCTGAAGATCATGTGCTGTTACCCTTGGGTTCTTTTTCATCTCTATCATATCTTTGCAGGGCACCCACTCCTCCCAGAAATAACAGCAACAGTACTAAATTCCCTCTATTTGTAAAGAGTTTCACTTATGAACATTGGGGTATTTAAAGATGCTTTGTAGCCTTTTCCAGCTTCATGCATCTCTGGATTTCTTCTTCTAGATCCTCTGAACTTTGTTTTCATCAGACCCCAGTTCACATGAACAGAGAAGTGCAGAGTCTGTCAATAACTGGACTGTGTGCCTTTTTAAAGGGGACATCTCTACACCCCACACATCCAATGCCATCTCACTGAGTAGAACATCTGACTTCACTGTGCTTCTGGAGAAGTTATTACCTCAAAGGATCACTTGCATTCTACAACTTAGAATGTGAATGTTTAGATGATATTATTTTCACTGCTGTCAAGAGTGTTATTATTTCTTCATCATGACTTTCAGCAGATTGTGTTTGTCATCCACATTTGATGTGTAATTAATGCAGAAATCCTAGAAATTCCAAAGGGTTCACAAACTTTATTTTGCCTTTGTATACAAAAAAAAGTAAAAGTAAAGAGTTCCATTCATATTACAGCTAGTGCAATTTAAAAAATTGATCTAAGGCACCAAAATATTCACATTGACTGACTACATTGATATGTATCATATCCATATAACCTAATGTTTAATTTGAAATGTTACAGTGCAAGTTCTCTTCTCTAGGCTGACTGACCCTAATGTTTAATTTGAAATGTTACAGTGCAAGTTCTCTTCTCTAGGCTGACTGACTTTTTCAACCTTACACAGACTTCATAAACTAAGTGAAGGTATAAATAAGCAGCTTCAGCACCAGATGACCCATAAGCCCCAATGTTGACTTAACAGTAACAAATATTGTCCACATAGTGATGCGGGTGCACCCACTAGTCATGTCATTTCAGCTGTCCCTTCCCATGTCCACATGAGGTCCAGCAGACAAGGAAGTGGCTTTCAGGGGAATTCCTTCCTCTAAACTTCCTGCATCACCTGAAAAACAATCAAACCACTGTTATACATTCCTTTTGTCTGGCTTTGAGTTTAATAGATGATGTGGTCTAGATAAATGAGGTATTGTAGTCCTTGAAACATGGCTAAAACATTATTGTGGATCAATGTGAAAGTTGTTGCATTCCAAAAATTATATTGTGATGATGTGTTGCAATTTGTTTTGTCATGTTTAGTCACTTTTCTTTGACCTTCATCACTTGCTTTTACTGCGAATTGTGTTTCCCCAAATGTTCGAAATTAATTTTTATTAGTAACCACAGAGTATCTCAGATTTTCTTTATTTCTTGCATTCGACTGTACATTACTGCCTGTAGAGAGAAATTAGTGATGATAATGGTAAAGTTTTTTTTCAGTCCTGAAAAAGTGGGATCTTTCAGTTACCTTAAAACAGCACATTTTGTGGCAACATTCTGATATACCAAGGCTGTTGTAACTGGGAAAATTGGTTTCTGTGGGGTCTGTTATGATGGATTTTTGCCTTTTCAGATTATATCCTAATATTTTAGATCTTTGCAACATATTCTGCTGTCAAATGCCACTGTACCTGCTGAAATCTGATGTGGTGCCTTAGCATCTACAATTTGCCAGTCATCAGTCCACAGAAAAAAATACCATCATAGACAAATACAAAAAAGGGTGAATTTGAACTTGGTTTCAAAGCTGTTTGAGGTCTTTCTGTGTGGAGTTTGCATAATTTTCTGCTGCAATCTCTGAAAATTGGAATCGGTGAATATCATGTAATAGGATTATAAAATAAAATGTTTAGAAATACGATACATTTAGCAAAATTAATGATTTATGGTGAATCTCACTTTAACATATAAGCCACAGTAAAGAGAGAGATTGTTTTTGAAAAAGAGAGAATTTCCTGTCAGGTTGGAAATGCTGCATCCAGCCCAGTCAGACTGAAGGGGTGGATGGCGCTGTTACCTCTTTGCCTGCTGGTTGAAGAGCTGTTGGCCTGGCCTCTGCCTCCTCTTCTTCGAGGCCACAACAAACATTGGAATGGCCACAAAAGAGGGTTGCCGCTATCCCTGGTATCATCTGAAAAGATGACAGTAAGGATTTATGAATTTGGTCAGTTATCTAAGAACCAGGTTGTTTCATGAATGCCCCTTTTGTTCGCGGGGCCAAGCCTGGGGAAAAAAAAACATGTCTGGTATTATGAGTATCAGGGCTGACCTACATAGTGAACTGCCCTAACAACATAACAATAATGTTTGTCTATAAAAGTCCGACAGGGACTAGAAGTGTGTTGTGGTACTCACTAGTTTTCCTCCCACAAACTCTCTACAATAAACCTATTAAATACTCCTAGTCAGTTTGTAGTTCTCAGAACTAAATGTAAGGCAACCATAGATTTTGGTATTTAGTTTCCTAGAGCATCACACTTTTAGGCTATAATATTAAGCTCAGACTTGTAACCTTCGTGGATCTCTTCCACATCTTTACTACTGTAGTGTTCTCATTAAGAAAGGGTTCAAACGTCATGTTGACAAGCATCTGCTTGCTAACATGTCTTTGTGGAAAATGTTTTGCTTAAAACGATATGGTCTGGGCGAGGAGAAGCTAGACTTCATAAAGTTTGACATTACATTAACATTCCCATAACTGCAAGCAACTAAGATTTGTCTGTGCTATGGATTATTGTGTAAACATGATATGAAACCAAGAATGTGTAATATGTTGTTACACCTGCTGTTTGAGATGACTGTATAACTCTGCAGATGTTTTTCTTGATGTCGAGCATTTTATCCTTTGTGTTGGGAATGAAACTGCCAACCCATATCGCATCTGGAGAATGTTTGCGGAACACCGAGCGGATCATGCGCTCCAGAAGTTGCGCACACTGCCGCGTCTCTGCGCTCTCCAACGTGCTGCGTATTAATCCGATCAGAGCTGGCCGGCTGCTGCTGCCACGTTTCGTACGGGCTCTCACGTCCTTTAGGATTTCTTTCAAGCACACCTCATTGGACATTCTGCTGAGAAACTGCTGTCTGAAAAGGAATATGATGACAGGAGAGTCTATCGTTCGCTTTAGGTTGTAAATGTTTGCGCTCCACGTTGCGGTTCTCTGAACGTTGCCATTCCGCCTCTCAGAGTCCTCTCCTGCCGGCTTATTGGTTCTGAAACCCGAATCTTCGGGTCTCGTTGTCAGCGGGATGTCGTTGCATTTGGGATTCTGGCTGTTGCAGCAAATTTGGTTTTTACATGCAGCGTCACCGTGGCTGCTTAAAGGGGAGGTATGGAGCTGTCCGTCGCTGCCGTCTGCAGCGCTGCTGTGGTCAAACATGTCGCGGATGAACTCCTGTAATATTCCGGCGTTCTCCTCATGTTCCTTTTCACACGCATCACTCACCAAATACGCCTTCTCCTTTCCACCGATCAGCGTGATAACCTTCTGAAACTCCCTCTCCTCCTCGGGCAGCGTGTCCTCCAGCCAGACCGAAGCTTCCATCGTTGCGAAATTAAGGACGCGAATTTTGATTTTTTTTTTNTTTTTTTTTTTTTTTTTTTTTTTTTTTGTAGTGAGCTGTATATATGGGTGAGAATTATTCATTCACTAGTATCTCATTTCACTACCACATTCCTGACCTGTGGACATGCAGAAAACTTCCTCGCTGTCAAGAGGAAACGCCAGCAGGGAGTGTGGAAGAAAGGCTCAGGGTGCGTTTTTATTGGCTGCTGCGTGTGATGGGCGGGGCCAACACAGGCCTATTACAAGATAATGAAGTTAATCTTTAATGCGTTGCATAGTATTAACTAAATACATACAAACTAATGAGGTGAAATATGAAATGAATGGAAGTTGAGTTCTTCGAATGACATCACAACCACAGTAAGAGGAATAGTACAGTAGAGATAGAGTTATTAATAGGGCCTCAGTCTCCATGGATTTCTTGCAAACAATCAGTTGGCAGGAAGGCCTGTGGATGATGAAATCTCAGGGTGCAGAGTTCAATTTCTTTATTCCCATTACTCTCATTGAAAAGAGTCGTCTGTTCTCTCCAAGGTTGTAGATGCCTGGCTTCACAAAGAAAAGAGAAGATGACAATCATGAGCACCAACTTCTCCAACACAAGCTTTACTGGTCTAATTCACATCTTCTACATAATTGTTAATTTAACTTCAGCAGTGCTTAATTTCTTTGTAAGATCAATTTGGCTTTCACCCTAAAACACTCCACCACTTCAGCAGTCACTCTGTTGAATTCCTGAGACTCTTTAATCCTTTAATCCACCCATGCCTGGTCTTTAATTTAAAGGTGCTGTCAGTCTGGCATTCTACTGACCACAATCTGAAGTACCAGTCGCACAATTTCAAAAAAACCAGAGCAACTTGGTCTATGCGTGACTGCCTTAGTGTTTACTGACATATGAATGATAAACCAGAAGTCTGACCAAAATGCAACACAGCGGCATCAGCCTTTGACCTTTAGACTGGCTGAACATTGATTGGTTGGGTGGTGTGCTTGCTATTATTTGGCTTTTCCCAAACAGAATCTCTAGGCACATTTAGATATTTAGTTAACATCTAGCATTTCTCTGGCTCTGGGATTGTTTCTGACATGCTATTCAGAGTCACTGATGGTGATTTTAATAGGTTAACTTTGTCTTCCTCCACTCCTTATGCATTTAATTACTTCAACCCTAACCCTGATGGTAAAGTTTACAGTATATCTGGGATCTCTTTTTTTTTTTTTTTANTTTTTTTTTTTTTTGCAACAATTTGAAGTTCACAAAAGTCATGTCTCTACAATTCTGTTAGTCTGTTGGAGTTGATACAGTATACTGACCTCTTTGTACAGGGAAAGCAGGAGCTGAGGCTCCAACAGCTCAATAGGTCCAGCAAGAGAGACCCGGAAACCTAAGCGAACTGAAAAAAAGTGAAGTTCTCATAAGAATAGTCTATAAATTTGCATTTGGTTTTAGTACAAAATATTAGAGCAAGTGAGTCTAACTGTCTTAAAAATCCTGTATCAGCCAGGACAAAATGGAATAGGAAGGTGAACTTTCCTGTATCAGAACAGTTCAGACTGAGGTCAAGTACTGATCGCAGATTTGACACAAAAAAAACTTGATTTACCTTACACACTATTTTTTAATTTTCAAAAGCAAACAATATGAGCGGCAACGTAATTGTACTTCAGATAATATGATTCAATATTTAATAGTTTTAAGTTAACTTTTGGGTCTAAACATGCTAGAGTTGATGGTGCCAATTTTGCCTGAATCCATCTGACACCAGAACAGGACAACAACACATATCTGCTAACACTACAGCCAAGGTCAGCTTATCTTCAGTTCACTGCTAACACTTTTGTGTGGGAGGGTGTGGCAAAATTTTACAACCTGTGATTTTCTTTTTTGACAGCAGATCTCTAAGAGACGAGAGGTGAGAGGCAGTCAGAATATTTGAAGGCAACATCGTGTCAGCGGAGGCAGAGCTTCTCTTTTTTCGGATGTTATTTTCTGTCATGCTGGAGTCAGACAGACTCCGCAGCTGCATGGGCAAGACTGTGGGAGGACAGGACATTCAATTCTGATTTTTATGACTGTTTTAAAAAGTAAAATGTAAACATGTAAAGCACTTGTGCTGTTAAAATGCATTATTATTATCAACTCGGTTTACTTACTCCTCTATCAAGTACACAAAAAACATGATAACCTGTGGTGAAGGAATGCTGCAGGAGCTGCTGCTCCTCAGATGAGGAGGTTTTTGTCCACGGCCCATTTTCCCTGCAAGAACCTGAGACATTTTATGTAGTGAACTTTTAACAGAATAACTAATTTTCGTGTCAGTTATAAATTGGATAAGACATCTTTAAAATATGAGCTATTTTGCTTTTTTTTTAAGGTGAAAAACAGCAACATATTGATTGGGAAAAATGTTAAATAATAATCTTTACATTGAAACAATTTGCATTCTTTTCACAGACTAATTTTGATGGTCACAATAATCAGATTATTAAAAGTAAATCCACTGTTAGATATGTGATGTTCAAGCATATAGGAACTGTCAAAAAATATTGTAATTTGCTTTTTTGTTTTTTCCCTCTGCCCACCCTAAACTTAATGTATGTGCTTCCCCTTAATTTAGTGATTTCCTACATTTGGGTGAATTTTCTTTTTAATACAAGTCAAAATTTCAGAAGTTCTTATATTACTTTAAGGTACTTTTGTTACTCTATTGATTAGGCCTAGCATAATTAGCATTCCTATAATTTTACAATACAAGAAAAACAATTGTATTCGAAGTACGATGTCATAGTGTCATTAACAGTACAACAATAAGGTAATTGTTTTTACATCTGACATTGATAAAAGTACAAATGTCTTACTGAGAAACACGTTTCCAAGAAGCAGTAAGAAAAGCAATCGACCAAAAGAAGAAATGATGGTTGAGGTTCTTAATGGCAGAGACCCAAAATACGCTTTCCTCTTTGCCATGATGAGTACAAGAGCAACTGAAGCGCTGGGGAAAGTGTCTCAAATGTATGTGGGAAGCAACATTATTATGTCCCACTTTCACACGATACACAATGGACCACACCTGTTATAAAGGGTGTTACATTTCAGCTTGGTTCTGTCTTTCCTTACACGCAGAAAACCTAACAAAGAGTCTGGGGGAGTCATAGACCCAGTGGGAAAAATTAGTAAAATGGTATAAAAGGTATTTTGAATTCTTAAAAATTGAAACACATAAATATTAAGACTAACAATATTCCTCATTACACCCCCATAACAAAAATATGATAATGAAAACTAAAGGTGCGTTTTGGTTGAAATATCTCTTAATCCTCCTGCTTTGACCACACACCTCAATTTGCCAAGTCTGGATATGGTGTAATTGATTGTGTTCTTGTGATGCAACTCCTATAAAGTCAACAGAGGGAGGGTAATAACTCAAACCAGGGACAGCTGCCAAGTAAAAGGGCATTAAATCATTTTCAAAAATGCATAATCTGTAACTTTTTCTTACAATGGCTCTGTACCATCATATTCTACTCTAGCACCATCATTTCATTTACAAACTGGTGTTAAATACAGTACAAATTCACGTTACCTTTTCTAACTCACTACATATCGTTTCAAAAGACAAATGGCTTTTTTTTTTTTTTTTTTTTTTTTTGTAATATACCATAATGAGTCACAACCTGCTGCAGGTCTGATTCTGTCCACAGAGAATCTGTGGCCTGCAGAGGAAGTCGCCTTTCATACTGAGTGAGGTTAAACCTGAAAAGAACAATGTGAGGAAAATCCTACATCCACATATGTTGGTACAGGTTAGTCTACAAAGACCTACTGCTGATATGAAAATAAATATTATCTTACAGTACAAATCAAGTATTTCCTGTTTTCATGATCAGAAATGAACTGGTTGCCTTTGCCTATATTTTACTTGGCACTATATTCAAATAAGTAACTATATATAACTATTTTGTTGTACAGTACAACACAGTGAGTTACAAAATGTAAAAGGGTGTAAAATTTGATTCAGCAAATGTGTGGCAGCTGAAGTTGTAGTTTAAGCTGAAGGCTTCCAGTTGTAGAAAATGACGATGAAATAATTATTTTCATAAAATGTTTTTGACCAGTTTTATTCTTCTTTCAACCATTTTTGTTTGGCCTTTTTAACCTTTTACCGTTTTTTTGGTTTGAAACATTTACCTTGTTTTTGACTTTTGCATCTTTGAACCATTTTTGTTTGAATACATTCACCAGTTTTATTTGTGACACCTTGATTTCATGTTTCACACCCCATTTGTCATTTCTCACTCGTGTGTGTTTCATGTAAACCCACTTGTCTCCAGTGGGAATCGATCCGAGGCTGTTTGATCCATGACAACTCCAAAGCCCGTGTATTATTCCACCTTGCCATCTTCAGCGCTGGCAAACCTGCATGACCAGAGAGAATAAGAAGAGAAAATGAAGGACAAAACTGCAGAAAACTCACCCAAAAAAAAAAAAAANCCCAAAAAAAAAAAAAAGTCACTGCATATTTTCATACAAATCTGTTACAATTTGTTATTGGCTGAAGGTCAAAGTTCACCAAAACTGAACTTGACACAATATTTACATGCAAATACAAATTTGCCTACTTGAGTGAATCTGACAATTGTTTCGACTTCACTGAAATGAACTAAATTCGATGCAAAATTTTGCTGTCATAAATGCATATGTGAATGTGCCTGTAATCTTTTTCTAGAAATCAAATCAATCCATTTGTCCTGCAGATTTAGTCTGTAAGAAATCCTTGACCCTGTGTAGCTCAACGGGTAGAACTCCCGGTTTGTTATGCAGAACCTTTAGATTTCAAATCCTGGTAGAACCATACTTCTGTGATTTGTATCCTATAGTTTTCAAAGTAAAACAAGACAAACTTTGGCATCAAGAATCCAACCAAGAATGCTTGGAATGGGTCACATACTTCAACATCCATTATATTAAATCTATCTATTCATTTGTCCTGCAGATTTGCCCTATAAGAGATATGACTGACTTCTAACTTGGGCTATAGCTCAGTTGGTAGAGACTGGATCTTATCATACCGAAACTGTCAGTTTAAATCCCCTCACAGATTTTATTTTTGTCATTTTCATCCTATAGTTTTCAAAGTAAAACAAGAAAAACATTGGCACTGAGAGTCCAACCACATGGTAGTCTTGCCTAGGGCACCAAGGGACCTAGCACCATCATGGCCAGGAACAAAAAGACCTTTTTGAATGATGTATCATCATGTATTCTCCAGCCAGACAGCAGTTGTTCCTAGAATTGTTTAAAACGTCATGAACCTTCTCAGAATAGCCTTTAGATGGCAGGATTGTATAATATTTTGCATTGCAGGTCTTGAACATGAAACTGTTGTGTGCCAAACAAACAACTCCTTGTACAAACTTTACCCACTAGGTGGCAGTGTCTTCATATTGAGAGTGATTTTGTTTTCTTGACTGTCCTGACACTGCTACTCAACAAGCAGCAGCAGCGGCATGTTAGACCGCTCCTGCTGCTTGTGCTGCACAAACAGCACAGCACACATAGGAGTCAGTGGCTGCAGAGGACTAAAATATTCATTATCACCATGTCAAAAGTGAGCAAATTCCTTTGAGCTCAGCCTTGATGAACATGAGTAAATTGGATGACATCAGTCACGGAGAACATCCTGGGTGTGTATGATCACCATCTGCTGTAGCTTCAGGACAGCAACACGATGTATGCACGGATTATCAGAAATTAGTCAAACCACATAGATGTCAGTGACATTCCCTTTGAAATGTGTTTCTCAATTTTTAACGGCCTACTTCGTGTGTCAGTCACACATCAGCAGGTGACAGAAGGATGTGGATGCTGCTGGAAACTTCAGCCATGCAGATGGTTGGGGCACTGCTGGGAATTGTGGGTCAGAATCTTATACCAGGGCCCATAGCCTGGTCCCTGAATGCATCGCCTCAGTGTTCTGAAGGGCCCTCTGCTGCATGGGCCCCACCTCTCCAACACATACAAGAAACAGAGGGTGATTTTTACCCAGGTTGGGGCTACATACAAAGACATGCACACACATAAACAGACACATAACACACACTGAGCAAATTCACAAAATTTGTTGTGATTCCTCACTCTAACACCCCCTCAGTCCAAGTGAGGAAGACTTCTCTGTAAATCCTCCAAAAAGGAGCTACTGTCAGATTAAGGACAGAACACAGGACTGCAGTACACTGATAAATTTACCAGCTTTTAATGGTGAAAACAATAGACTCACATTCTGTTCTTGTTCAGCTCAGTCACACTTAAATGCATTAAAAAGCATTGCTGAGACAGGCTGAAGTTGATTGTGCAACCTAATATTTGTCATTGTGTGTACTGGCTAGCAGAGGTTGCACATTAATAGTTTAGCAGCAGCTACCAGACATTTATGTGCATTTTGTTATGTGGTTGCTGTTTATTTGAACTTTGTCTTGTTCCTCTGTTTTGTTGTCCATCATCACTGTATGAGCAAAAATCTCAAATGTTGATGGATTTCATGTTTTAAAAATTGAATTTGAATGTAAATTGAATTTTAATCTAAATTTCTGTCAAAGGATTATGTGCTTCTCTGTGCATTTAGAAAAGTCTACCAATAACTTTTTCAAAACCCGTTATCTTACATCAAAATGAATGTTTGTTATGCAAAAAACAAGACAGTTTTTCTTTCTTATTTTTGGTACATTTGCATGTTCTCATACCAGCACACACACACACACACACACACACACACACACACACACACACACACACAGAGTTTGGAAACTATTGTTTTCTTTACACACAGAATCAGAGGTCACTGGGTTACAAGTTAATACAAGTTAACTCCTCCTTGCAGAAAAACACATCATTCTGAGCCAAAAGAAAAAAAAAACAGAGAATACAAGTTCTCCAGGAGCCCTGCAGTGTTCTGTCCATCCCTTCAGGGTTCAGACATTTACAAAGCCAAACAAACCGTCCACTGTAAGCAACTTTTCCAGCCCAATGGGCCTGGACACTGAGGACTTGTCCAGAGAGAGAGAGAGAGAGAGAGAGAGAAGAGATNGCCCAATGGGCCTGGACACTGAGGACTTGTCCAGAGAGAGAGAGAGAGAGAGAGAGAGAAGAGATGAGGGTGGGAGTGGGGCACACAGATGGTAACACCTTGAATACGTCAGACTAAAACCCATAGTGCATACAAGGTCAGAGGTCATCAGAGTCGACAAGCTCCACAGACTCGAGTAGAGGCTGAGGCTCACTAATTAAACTGCTCTGAATGGGGATGTAAGTTCTTACTGAACCTTGCGGCTCGGTGGCTGCTTCAGTCTGTCGTCTGGAATTTTTTGTAATAACTGCAAAGCACAACAAAACTACTGGAATTTGTAATAAGAGGAAGTAAAGCTAATCACAGTCATTAGTAGATAACTTTGCATTAAAACATTAACAGTTTACTCCAATAATCAGCTGGAATTATATATACATGTATATATAAATTTTTAAACTCGAACTTCAAGGGAAATTGTATAAACGAAACGTGCAAAGATTTTTTTTTAATCTTTTTTATTTATGTTCAATATTTGGGAGTTGTCAGTCAGCAAATTGATAATTTCAATGTCTGTACATGTTTCATTGAAGACTGAAGTTTTTTTTTTTCTGAATCTGTATCTTATAAGCAGAAATCAACTCATGTTGTCATTTTATGCGATTTCAAGCCACAAATCAAATTCAAGCCAAACATCCCAACAATCTCTTTATACTATGTGAAGAATTTACATTTTGCAGTTATGAAACATTTCTATAAAATAGGGACATACCATTGCCAAGGTAACAGCCTGTCTGAAAGTGAAAGTATATTTCATTTTGCCATCTTTAAAAGGATAAAACATTAAAGGGCCTTCAGCTGTGTGACAGAGTTTTATGATGCAAATGTCTTAGGAAAAAAAAGGCCAGCTTTTGAATTGCAGGCCTTGGCTGCATTAATTGAATTATCTTTTCTGAACTGCAGGCATAGGGCCACATAAAGAATGAAGCTGGTGAAAAATTATTAAAAAAAAAAAAAAAGGCAGAAGCTGTGGCCAACCTTCCCTGCAGCAACAAAATATTTGGACTGTGTTTTCAGTGGTATACGTTGGAGAAATTATGCTATGAAATTCAAGGAAATGAAAGCTTCTGAGAATGAATTGAGTGAAGAAGGTGATGATTGCAGGAGCCTTCAGCTGCTTGGCATCTATTCCACCAAAACCCACAGAATGAGAGAGAGTGAATGACAGAGAAAGGTAGAGCATAAATGGAATCACACCGCTAATTCACCAATTATTATCACTAATTGCTGCCTCCTGAGGAGAGGTTAAGAAGAGGAGTCGCGCCTCCCTGGGCGCTGCTGACTGGCTCTTTGCCACCATGTCATCATCCCGGAGCCTAATCGAGTTATTAGATCAACAAATCTCCCATAAGGGGCCTCACAGCTGACACTCCCAGAGAGACTATCCAAGGGGGCCAACAAATTTCTAGCAGCAGGACACTGGGGAAAGGAGTCGGCCTGCCAGGCAGCCATGAAAAGTACCTGCATTCGCTGGACAAGTTCCCCTGAGGACAACACTCAAACCAAGCACAACAAGCCTCAACTCAAGCCCCCAAGCTCTCAACAGCCCTGGGAGTAAGCATGAGAACCAGGGAACACAGGAGCCACATTATTTTTATTGCAAACAATGGACCAAGTTGAACACAATGTGGCATCTTGCAAAGTTTGGAAGGGACAGCAGAGAGTGTGGACCCCCTGTGGTGGTGTGAAGGGACAGGGGGTCAGGGTTTAAGAGGCACGCTGGCCTCGCCTAGGGAGAAGGTTAATGTACTGTTAATCAGGGGTCAGAGATGCTCCTTAACTCTCATACATCACCACTGACAGCATCAATCAGTGATGACTACCGGCACCAATCCTGTGTCATAAACATTGGTGCTATAGCTAAACGACTCTGTGTCCAGAAAAGAGCGTTCTGTCTATTCTGCAGCTTCCCGTGTCCAGCCGAGTCACTCTAGTGGGTTAACAATTCAAAGAGCTGATTAAATTGGCTCGAAGAAAAAGTGGCATCAATTACAAGATCAAAAGGAAAATCATTCGAGTGTTATAAAACTTTAGGAACATTATAGCTTGAATTACCAGTTTATAAGATCCAATGTAACAGCCCATCAAAAATGTGCTAGTTTTTTTTTTTTTTTTTTTNTTTTTTTTTTTTTTTTTTACATTGTGCCAGAGAGGTCATGAGTAATAGTAGTGTTGTATTAGACTATATTATATGAAAGAGATTTCTATGATGCCCTCTAATCATATTATGTAAATGAAGGTGGACAAAACATGAAAACCTTTAGGTGTACCTGTGCTATGTCTATATAATAATAAAGTGGTATGTCAGTGTAAAGCACAAAAGTAACCCGTTCAAAAGGTTTAAATGATCTAAATTCAAACTGACAAAGACATTTCTAATCATTTCAACCCTAGCAAAAAAGCACAGCATCTATACCAACTATAAATGCATTTTCCTTATTTTATTTTATATACACACGAGCTTCTCCATTGATAAAAACTTAAGTAAGGTTGTATCACTGAAGAAGTTCTTGTTAAATTAAAAAAAAAAAAAAAAACGCTGAAGGTGAATTGAAAGATCACACGTGCACGAAGAGAGTCCAATTTCATATTCCACAGTTTGTTGTCAGATCTATTCAATAAGCAGAGCAGTGTGTTTGTGTTAGTGGTGCTGACGGTGCATGGAGGCATGAGAACAAGCATTCCCTGGATGCACAGGGGCGATAAGATAAGGCAATAGGGGTGGGATCTGGCTCAGCAGAGATCTGAATGTTTGACATGATCTTTCACCATCACATTGTCTAGGTACAACAATAAAACAAGCACATGTACACCCACCCACACAGGTACGCATCCCATCTTATGACTGAAACCCACATCAACAACGATGATAGCTGAGATGTCATCAAACGGTTTTGTTTTTTGGTGGCAATAAGATTTTTATCGGGCCTAAGTGCTGAGATGTGGCCTTGTAAACTGCAGAGAGGAGCCTCTGACCTGGCTGCTCATTATTCCCTCTCATGGTCCCATTAATCGAATTACCTCTTCATTTGAAAGTGAAGAGTGCACTGAATTAGCCTCTTCGCTCTGCTACCTCTCAATCTTAAGAGACTCCTTAGTAGGGTGTTGACTGGTTTCCTTTGTACGTGTCTCTCTGTGGGCCTGTGAGACTGCAAGGGGAGAAGGCCAGGGCAGGTATGGAGCAGCCCAGAGGGGGGCTAACCTCTGACCCTGTTCTGGAGAGGGACTCAGGTCTATCCACCAACACAATACTTCCAGCATACAACCCTTGGTGGCTGCCTGCTGCTTCCCACAATGAAGCCCATCGGCGGGGTCTCTCTAGGCAGAAAGACCCCCTGGAGCGTCGATTGCCATCCGGAGGTCTTTCACCGCTTTCTCCCCTCTCTATGTCCGGCTCTCGCCTAGTCAGAGAGGAAAACTCAATAACGGAGAAGATACAAGGGGAACAATGGTCTTTAGATTGCATCTTAACCCGCAACAAACAGTGTCAACATCTGTGGGGAGTAGATAGACAGACACTGTGTTGGTGTTGAAGAGAAAGGGCCTTTTCCTTGTGGGCAGCCACACTGAAAAGGCTACACTGTTTTTTTGTTGTGTATGAGAGGGATTTGGTCCCTGTCTCTTTTCAGTTGCAGTTGAACCGCATTAGGGTGCTGGCGAAGTGATTTTGTTTCACTGGAAAGCCAGGGCAAAAGATGAAGCAAAGCCTCAAGAGCAGGGCCTTTCTTCCCATGGCCCGCTCCTTTGGAGGGGTGAAAAAGATTATTGTCGTACACATAAAGTAAAAAAAAATGCATCAAAGTCGGCGGGGAGTGTGGCCCGGATTTCGGGAGTGAAGGGTTGATGTTACGAAGAGGGAAAGAACACGGACACATGGTGCGTGTAGCGTGTGTGTGCGGTGGCCACACACAAGCCCAGACGCGTGGGAGTGTATTGGATTCTCATGGGCTGTCTGGGAAAGACACTGTCCCTCTCTCTCTCTCTCTCTCCTCTCTACTCTCTTTCTGTCGCATTCTCTCTCAAGCGTGTGGTCTCCTCTCATGTGAACATGCTGCCAGGATAAAGGATCTCTTTATCTCTCTGGGTTCTCTTTTGCATCCTGATGTGAAAAGGGTTTATTCACTGAGCTTTGCAGTCTGACTCCCACTCATCCCAATTTATCAGTTACCGCCAACTGGGCCTAACTGGGAGCTTGTGGGAATCCAGGTGCTTATCATTAATGCTGCTTCATTGTGGTTTGTTAGGATATGAGGGAGGAACTATGTGTCATGTTCCTGCATGTCTGGAAGGGCTTCAACAAACCATGCTTCCTCTGGATATACTGTATCCAGATACCCTCCCCCCTNCCCCCAACACACACACACACACACGCAGAGTAACATATAGGGAGACGTGCCTGTGGTGAAGTTGCTGCAGACTGTCTGTTGTCTTGCCAAAATGTACAGTAGCACATAAACTGAAATGATTTTGGTCTCGTACTGTTACAATGTCAATGCACATTGATTCAGCAGACTCATATTTATGCTGTTTTTCCAGTGACATGTATGTCATTGGTCTGGAAATCATAATATTTTGATATCTTTAACTATGTTCTACTTGGCTGGAATAAGTGTACAGTTTCATGTTTGAATAAAAGTAGATACAGCGTACAAAAACCATCAAAGAAAAAGAGCTAATCACAAACAAAGACCGTCTTTGGCAAACGGTATCTTTTCAGATCTAAATCCTTGCATAAAACCACATCCCGAAAATCCCTGCCTCAACAAATGTACAAGTCTGGTTGGACTTCCTGTTGGAAGTTTAAGAAGTGGCACAAATAGACACATTCATGCTGAGATGAAAGCACACGTCCTGCAGTTGTCGAGGCAGACAGAGAGATTATGTTTGGTTTGCATACTCAGAATCTTTACTGTCAGCACACTCTGAGGCTGGAGATGCAGTAGATTAAAGAATCACTGCATCACACACCAGATTTGACAGATGTTTGTCTCTCAGCTGTTCTCACACCAGACAATGAGTCAACAATTGTGTCACACTCTAAATGCTGTGACTGAGATGATCATGCTGATTCCTGTTTAGCTTTCATGTAATAAATGTCATGACCCTAAAACAGGTGACAGCAGTTAACATAAGGAAGGCAGGCGAGCTGTTGAACTCATCTTGGGTCATAAATATCAATCTTATTTGGTATTTGCGGTATTTATAGGAGCACAAATTGCTCAAATATCTTGAAATGTCCTCATTCTATTTCACATTAAATATATTTCTTTGACTACTATCACTCTGAAGAACTTGCACAGCAGCATGATATAGAATGGCAGCAAAGAAATAATTTATAGCTAGTTAAGTACTACAGTTCTATTCTATGATATTAGATTGTATCATATATATGCCAGTTAATCCCTTTGCATGTTTTGAATTATTTTCATCATCAGGATTGGGCAATTTGGTGTAAACTGGATGTCATTGTCTCCAGAACACCAAAGCTGCTTCATAATGGAGAGCTTCATGATCAAGACTGAACTGCTAATTGTATCTGATTTTCTGAATCTCAGCTCATATTAATTTCTGGATGTATCGTATGTCAACCACTAAAGCTGAAAAGATGTCTACTAACAGTAACAGACATCATAGACTGTATTTCTCCAACTTGTATGTCTCCCACTCTCATAGGGATGCTCCCAAATCCAAACGTTATATTTGACACATAAGGAACACAAATATAAATCTCTTTCCAAATTTGTCCAGTATTACTGTACATGCATTTGAAACCTTATGGGAAACCTTATACCTCATTTCAGTACAGATTTAAAATCAGCTTGCAGACCCTTGGTTACCTGACCGTAGCGTGTTGATGTAGTAGAAAGTGCTGACTCACTACAACTGGATGACACAATATTTAATTGTATTTTTTTTTTTTTTTTTTTTNTTTTTTTTTTTTTTTTTTTATTTTACAATGCATACTTGTAGTCCACATTGTACCAGAAAAAGTGTGGCTCTAAGCATCTATAGAAGAAGAAAAAAAAAAGCTCAAATGGACTTTTAGCTGCTATGTGTGAGCATAGCCTATGACACACATGCTGACAGAGTAACACCATGAAGGTGCAAACCTGGGCATTCCTGTTGCTGTTACATGGGAGATAAGAGGATGGATGCTCTTAAAGTGAAAGGATTGTAGAGCTTAGCTTTCCTTCCTGCAAAGCAGCAGGGGCAGTGAACAGCTTTAGCTTCTCAGTGAACCAGTCTGTAATGTTCATTAACTAACCTGAGGAAGAGGATGGAGGAGGGGGGCACATGGCTGGGGCGCCCCTTTGTTCCCAAACCCTGGAAGGTCCAGTAACATTAGATATGGCTGACCTGAGGTGACAATTGGCCTTGGTGAGGGAGAGAAAGTGCCATAGTAAGGGGTGAAGAGAGGAGAGATCTCTTCTATTCCTCCCCCATGGTGCTCCTTGTTTCCAGCACCCCACCCACTTGCCTCCCCTTGTTGGTTAAGCTACTTACCATCAAATTACAAATTGCTTTTGGGGGTGAGTTTTGCCCCTGACCATCATAGGTCCTGTTGGGAAGAGTCCGTTGATGAAGTGCCACTAATACTTTCAGTCTTTTCATGTCAGTGACTCACAGGGTTTTTCAATTCCTTTCTAGTTTGGAAAATTAAGAGAAAGTCCTCTTTGTGCGACACAACACTGGCCACCCACTTCACTTACAGAGAATTTAGGGTGTGGACTTCCACGTACCACAGCATGCTTTAAACACCACCCAGTAAAAATCTGGTCAATGCATGCTAATGTAATCCACAGGGTTTAGAGCAAGAGGAAGGAAGAAAAAAGAGCAACAAAAAGGTCACTAACAAAACAACACAAATGTGGTGTGGTGACTGTAAACATGACTGTAAAACGCTGTGCAGCGTTAGGAAGAGAAACTATAAACGGGCCAGTTGTTTCTGGGGCATTTTATACGCCACAACAAATGGCAATTTGAATGCCTGAGCATGACAACCAACCCAATCATCTCTCCCTCCATTCCTGTTTTCTTCCCCTTCTAGGCAAACTAGCAGTTTAACGTGTATTCACACAGGCTGCAAATACACACTGCATCAGACTGTTCGAAACCGCAAAGAACCCTCCTGTTAGGCCTGGTCTTAATGAGGCAGGCAGTGTGTATGTGTGCTCAGGCAGTGGCTAACACCTGGACCAGCTGCTAGCTGTAAAGCACTAGCGCTGTCAGGGACTATTAAAGCACCTTGCTGGCGGCCACGTTTCTTCCTACCCTAAATCTCCAGCGAAGCCTCTAAAATCACTTTACAGCATCCTCCATTAATTGGCCTCTTACTTGGCTTATAGTGGGGGTACACGTGCATGTACACATGCACATTTGGAACTGTGGAATGCATCCACACACACACACACACACACACACACCCTCAGGTGAGTCAAATACTGCAAACACAAATCTCCTGTTTTTCCTTATTTGGTTTCTCACAGCAAGACCAGGCAGCAGTGTGTGTATATGTGTGTGTGAGACAGTCTGAGGAGGTGTACAGCAGGCTTATCTGGCTCAGCATCAGCACTAGGCCGATTTGCTCATTGTCACCATTGTGTGGGTGAGGAGGGAGAGGGAGAGGGAGAGGGAGAGAGAGAGAGAGAGAGAGAGCCTTTGTCCTCCTGACAGAGGGCGAGCTGTGATCCTACCTTGACAGCTTTGGCTGACAATCATTAATTCAGCAGAGATGATGTAGAGCAGCTTATTTTGTAGCGTTAACATCATGCATGAGGTCTGAAGCTGCTGACAATCCATAGTCTGAGACTTAAGACTCCATGGTAAAGCAGATACACCTCTGTGAGGGTTGAATAAACTAACAAGTGTGGGATTCTGGTGTTTTGTGTGTGTGTGTGTGTGTGTGTGTGTGTGTGTGTTGTTGTTGCCAAAAAGGTACACAAATTACACACCTACACACTGTCTTCAATCTGAGAAATAGTGACCAGGGGTTAGGATGTATTCAGATTGTCACAAAATCAATGTAAGGCAGGTGAGCACTGGGAGCCATCAGCAGGCAGAGCAGCATGCTGCTGATACTGCACTGAAGTTGGACGATGTTTTTTTTTTTTTAACAAAGGATTTCATGCTATGAAGGAAGCTGACAGTTTACAACAAAAGTGAAAATGAACAATAAAGAAGAAAATCAACTCTTTATGATGGAAAGTCAGGAGGATTCAAGAGGAAGTTACAGGTCAGAACAGTGCTGGCCATTCTAACATTGCATTTAAAACAAAACTAGTGCAGTGCCCGTTCAAAACGTGCCTGTTCAGACCAGGCCAGACTTCATGGTGCACGCCGAAGCTTGCCATAATTTTGTTCTGCACGTCCTCGTGAGTTAGCTTTGTTTGCTTTGTGGGGTTGGGTTGAGACCGACCCCACACAGCAAACAAAGCTGCTGCACCCGGTGCATATCCTGCCGCCGTGCTCGGAGCGTATTCTGCTGCACGGACTGCTTTTTACCAGCACAGCACAATTTGAGAACGTCGGCTCTCGAATGAACTTGCCGAATTTCAATTTTATACAGTACTGGGTTCTAGAGATGATGGTGCCACAGACAGACAGAGAAACTGTCTTTATAGATAGATTAGGTGATTATTTTGTGCAAGTGCATTTTTGATATTGATGGGTTGATTATTGTAGAAGTCAAAGAAAATATTTGACTGTAGCATATTAAAGAACCACAGGACATATTAAAACCTTTCGGTAGAAGAACAGTTTGATCTTATACACAGTATAGACAGTTTATCTATCCCTGTGAAAAAACCATAATAGGAGCAAGCTGTGGACTTTACAACACAGAAAATGAGTGCCAGAAAGTTTAGGAAAGCAGTGTAAAATGACTTAGAAATAAAGTTTGAATACTTCTAAACTGTATCTGAAAATTTACCTGATCGTATTTGAAAAGCACGATATGGTAAACCACATCCACCTGGCTTCTCATGATGAGGAAAAACACACACTGAGAATTATTTGCAAATGTTATTTGACTCTGATCTGCTCACCAGCCTAGCCGGGCACGCTCCATCCACAAGGAGATGTCAGCCTGCAGAAGATTTAATGCCTCTGAGCCAGGGCAAATTCAGCCTGGAAGCGAGCGGCTAGTGAGTGAGTGTGTGCTGGGATGGATAGTCCCTGTTGGTGCATGTGAAAGTATGTGTGCTTGTGGCGGTGAACGTGTATGAGTGAGTGTGTGTGTGTGTGTGTGTGTGTGTGTGTGTGAGACTGTTAGGTGACGTGATATCTGTATATATGAACTTGGACAACTGATGTTTGTGTGCTGAGAAAGAAATTTCTCAACAAATGTATGCATTCCCCTGGGTATGTGTGGGTGTGTGATTGTGTATATTGGTGTTGTCTTGGGAGCGAGGCAGCAGAGGTTACTATGGTGCTTTGGAGTTAACAGCTCATTAACACCAATTCATTATGGGCCACTTCTCCCTCATGGATCTTTGCATTAAGACACAGCAAGTCTCCTTTCACACACAATGTAAATCACTGAGTCCAAACACACAGGCACAGAGGGAAGCCAGCCAGGCTCGGTGTGTATGTGTGTATATCTTTATGTGTGATATAGATGACTGCATAGTGTATCTTTTACACAGGGACTTCAGGTGATGTAACACTCTGTAGCAGACATGTTGAAGGTCATCCTCTTATGAACATTAAAAGATTAAAAACAGCTGATTGGCTTTATAGATATAGACATAGCCAACTAGAACTCAAAGTTTTTTTTTTTAATTTATTGCACAGACAGAAATCTGAGTGTAGCATGCATGTAAACACACTGACTGGGTCAATAAATGAGTAGTTATGTATTTCTATGCAGCTGCCAGGACCTTAACGTTTTCACTCTCTCACCACTCCACTGGTGACAAAAGGAAAGTCCACAGAGAAGGAGCACAAGTGGACATCAAAGAGTGAAAGGTGTGTATCACAACAGCATGCAAGACTATGACCCCTGACCTCAATAGCCTTAATTTGAGGGAAGGAAAAACTACGCAAAGAGAAAACTCCTCTGCAAAACTACTCAGTTTAAACTTCTAGTTCATAAAATTTGTCGGTTACCTTCATCAGAAGTTGTGTCATGACTGTCAGACAGTGATAGTGATAAAAAGACAGATTTTTACTTATTGCTAAAATATTACTGCTAAAAATAAGCTCAGCGCTAATGGTATATCAAAACATGAAATTTCAGGAGCATGCCAAGAAAAATTGGTTCAAAGGTCACACAACATTGCCCCCGGGGAGAAAAAACTACTTGCTTAACCACATGAGAAGATCTCTTACCCACAATGCACAAGGGCTTTGTATGACTGTCATCAGGTCCTAAATTTGAGGATATCTCTCAGTTACTACAATAGCAGCCTATCCCAGCGCCGTGGACTCCAGCTATCATCTGTTCCTGCTTCAAAAGCAGCCTATTGTGGCAAGAGTGAAGAAGAAAGAGATGCAATCCTCTTATTATCAGGCAAATAAATAGCAGCATATGGACTGGCTGCTCTCAATCCTTTCCTAGCAGCTTTATACTGGGCTTTGGGCACAATTTTAGTGCGAAATGTATTTAGAATTTAGCGCTAGGGGTTGATGAGGTGGAGGATCGTTACCGCCTCTGGATTTTCTTTTAAAGGCTCCACTTCACTGACCCCTAAAAATAGAAGAAAAGGAAAGCCATAAAACCTATTTTCCATTACGTCTCTTTAAAGTGCTGCTCACAAGTGAAGTGATGGAGGGACAGAGCAACAGAATGAAAAATTGGCTTGTTGATACCATTTACATCATTCACATGTCAATGTAAATAATGTGACTGGACTGTTCAGCACTTTGTTTGCTCCCAAACACAACAACAAAGTTCTTTGTATCTTAGATGGTCTGATGAATGTGTTTTTGCCCTTATATCACTTCTCCCTCTTAATTACAATAAGTTGGTGGCATAATAGGATTGTCAAGTACCAAGGAGTGACAGCTTCAAAGAAATGCTTTCCAGCTGAAATGTGCCTTTGAGGGCCGATTTTCCAGAGCTTTCCTGCTTCACTTTAAAGCTCCATCCAATTCAGCAGCCCTTTCAGTGTAGCTGGGATACAAATCCATGCCACTGCAGCTATCACAGAGCCAGAATGACCATAAAAAGCTGCATTACATCTTGCTTCGTTTTTTAAGGTTCTATTTGGCTTCTCATGTGCAGGGGCCCTCAGTGGTTGAAAATGGCCCAATTTGGTCTGCCAAGTGTTTGTGTTACTAGGATTCGTCATAGAAAAATCAGAGAATGGCCATGAAGACAATGCTAGAGGCCACCATTTCATCCCAGCTCTGACTCTAAGGCTCCATCTTATTTCAGAAAGGACTGCTGCCTGCAAAAATGGGTACCTCAGGCCAGCCCTGGAAAACAGCAACCAATCAGGCATTTGCAGGGGTGATTTCTCAGTTAGCCAGTGTGTTTTCAAGGTGCTCCCTCCATCTCTCCCTCCCATTCTTCCTGTTGCTGCTGACAGTTTGACAGATTCCAGGAGTGCTGGTGTTTGAGCCTCTGTATCTTGGAGGCAGTGGATGCAGCAGATAATCATCCCAAGCCAAGGGCTACTGCTGTTCCTTAAGTCTTCTTGTGGTTGATTTGAAGGTACATTCAAGTCATCCTGCACCATCCACCCTCCAGACGCTTACGACAATAAGAACACATTTTGTAAACTTCCTCTCAGATGTTCCTACACTTTTGTTAAAGAGAAGGAAAAAAAAATCACATTTTGATGTTGCCTCAAGCAGCTCTGCTGATCATTTTCACTGGTTTATAGATAGACTGGGTCAAAGCAAAGACAGATGTGGAGAAAGTGAGGTAAGGAGTAAATAATAGGACATTTTTAAGAAGCCCTATGGCCCTTCCTCATGCTGAAAGACCACCACACATAGAAATGCAATAGATTTTTTTAAACTGTCTGGGCACACTTTCAAATCGACAGTATCTGATGTAGCTTTGCATTGTGCTGTTTAGGCTGAGAACCTCAGTAAATGCCTACTGGATGAAAGACGTGTAAGAAGATGAAAAGATGCTGAAGAAACTTTCAGTGATGAAAATTCTTAGAGGCAGCAACAATTGTATAGTGAGTTTAAAGTGTGATAGAGGGTAAGCAACATCTTTTTGTCTGTCCTATTTGCATTAAGACAAGCATTTAAAGACATATCCGAACAGATAATGTTATAGTTTGTATGAAGCACTGTCATATAAAGTACAGTTAATAAACAGATCAAAATGTGCAGATACTGAGTAAAGGCCGGCACTCGTTTCATCAGCCATAGTGTGTCTGGGAACAGAGACACACAAGTGCGTCAGCATGTCTGCACACTCACAGAAAACGCTGCAGAGTTTAGAGGCCACCTTTCATCACAGATGCTGTATTTTACTGGGCTCAGGAGGTTCAACAGTAAACTCAGTATTCATTTCATCATATCCACTTACTACAATTTCCAATGAAACTTATACCTGCTGCTTGGAATATGATTTCTAAAGGTCAAAAACTATAAACATGCGACACTGAATATGTATGTGTGACAGAGTTCTCCACCATTAAAAAAGGTCCTGTGGTCAAAAAGCAGTTTGAGAGACTTTCCCACTAACAAATATAAAATTCTGCATCATGGGCATAATCTACATGGGTGCATATGAAACCAAAAATTCAAGGTAAAGCCATATGTTTTAGTTTATGTCCTTCCATGTAGCGCTTCACCCTGCACAAACACAGAGCGGACTTGGCGGAGAAAGTTCCCAGCACCTCATTCACCTCTCCTCACCTCTTGCTCCCCTCCTTCCTTTCCTTCCACAGGTCTGATAAAGCAAAGAGGCCCGGTGGCTGCACCGCTCTCCTCAACGAGCCAGACCTGGGAATGAGAGGAAAAGTCGTAAAAGATAATCACATGTTATGAGGGCCCCTCAAGAGGTCTGCTGGGCAAAAGGCCATTTTTGTCCCTGCAGTTTTGTTCCAGTGTAATGGGGAGCAGTAGATGAGATGCTCAGGCTACCAGAGATCTTAGTCTAGTCATACACAGGACATCAGGTCCAAGGTATGTCAGAAACAACCCAAAAAACAACCCAATCCCATTTTCATTTGCCACAAACAGTGAAAAATCATTCTTCATTCAAAACTTATAGACATTACTTCTGTTTTCTAAGTTTTGCCCACTTTTTGCTGGGATGTCTCCAAAACTAAGAAAGAAAGAAAGAAAGAAAGAAAGAAAGAAAGAAAGAAAGAAAGAAAGAAAGAAAAGGGGTTAGGAAATTATTGTGCAGCTTATTGTTGCCTATTTTTTCTGTTGAAATGTTGATTAAAATTAAAATAAATTAAGGGAACAGGAATATATGACAAAAACTTGTCTCCCAAATTTATTTGATCAGTTCTGTTCCAGGTTCTGCACTCCTATTTTATCCTCATGAAAACACTAATAAATTGTAACTTGATGTAAAATACTGGGCTGTTTAGTAATATACAGATTATTTTATGAAATTACATAGACAAGTTGTTGTTTGAAGTTCATATGTCTCATGGACAAACTTCAGAGGCACCCCGAGAGACATAAAAAACTTTGGATCGAAAATGGATGAAGCTTTCCTTTGAACGAATTACTGTTGGCAGCACATAACTTGTATCTATCAGAATGGCCCAATTTGCATTTGAAATGGCCCCTATACATGCCCAATCAAGAATGATAAACAAAAAGAAATGATGAAAGAGGCAGGAGGGCAAAAATGAAAGGCAATACCCTGAAAGAAAAGATGAGCAAACAGAGGAGTGAGATGGGAGAAGCTTGGGAGGAAGCAGTAACCAAAGACAGGAGCCAAAAAGGAGAGGGAAAAAAATGTGTTTGAGTGAGTTGGTGGTGCTGAAGAGTAGCCAAACCCTGCAGCCATTACCTCAGCCACATCCTCATAAGCTTCAGACCTCCCTCTCCTCAGTCCAGCCTTTGGCCCTGCAATAAATACATTTTCAATTACAAGCACTAGGGAACAAATAGGAAGAGGAGAAGAGGAAGGAGAAGGGCCCTTAAGGAGTCTGAGTGAATCCCTGGATGAGACTCTGGACACACGGCACAGATTTTGATACAGCGGACTCCCATCATCATGCCCCGCACATGCATGCAGTCTAATCACTGCCTGGCTTGTTGCACCAGTCAGGCATTTACCAGAGCGAGGGTCTGAGCCCAGAACGGCACCAGCCAGCACTTTGATGGAACACCTGCAGTGAAACTGGATCTTTACTAGATGTGGTGCAACCTGAACCACACACAGATGGAGGGTTATGAGACCCGCGATGGGGTTGGGACGTTCGCGTGTGTTGGAGTCTGCAGCTAGACACATCACAACCGGTGCCTTTGAAGATTATTATAGGTGGCTGTTGTCAAGGCTAATATAAGATTTACGTCAGAGCCGCTGTGTGTCAGGTGATATCAGAGTGCATTAGGAGCTCTGAGGGAGAGAACGTACCGTACGCCCCTGCTATGCACCGTGGATTGCAAATGTAGGCTGTATCTGGTTTAAGCTCTAACCTGCCTTGCTCATTGGCTCTGCTCTGCCAAAGTGGTATAGCCTGGACTGAATATAGATGTCAGCAGAGCATGATCAGAATAGTTGTGTGACCAGCACATACACAAAAATATCCAATTGTCTCTTTGCAAATCATAGCTCATGACTAACATTCTTAACTAGATTCTCTTCTCTAATGCTGAGATTAAAAACAGAAAGTATTAGGGCAGATTCATTACATAAATTATGCACGGGAGTGTATTTCATCTAAACTCAATTCAAAGTGTTCTCACCAGGAAGAAAAACAAGCTGTCTGCACAAATAAAAACAACCTTGCTTACTGTATGGTTGATGACACAGCAGAGATGTGACAGATAGCACCAACTGTTATGGTGGTTCAGACCTGGAGGCAACACGCCTTAGTGATGGGTGGGGTGGGAAAACGATAGGTAACTCCCTTGTCATTATTAATAAGGAGAGAACATGTAGCGCAATGAGAAAAACACGTAAACTCCCCATGAATAAAAGGCTGTCATTGTCCGACCCACAATCACAACATGGCTAATATTACAATTTCCTCATTCCTTCAAAGGCTTGTCTTGTTGTGACTCCATAGCATGTCCTCATTTCTAGCTTGTCCAATGGTGATGCATTGGTTCTTGAAAGCTCTGAGAACCATGTAATATCAAGCGTAGTGATGGATGCTGAAACCCTTTAATGGATTTTAGCTTTAATTGAAACACGTAGCTTTTTATTCATGCATATCTTTATCTACATCTGCTTAAAGATATAACATCCAAATATTAAACAGGTCTGATTGAGCCTGCTAACATTTTGGGAGGGTTCTGGTTTTATGAGTAATCTGTATCAGTATCAAAAAAGACACTAAATAAGAAGTCTCCCCTGATATTCTGCAGGGGTGAATTGTTGTCCCAAACTTCCTGTCATCAGCAGCTGCCTTTAGTTGAAGCAAAAATCTAATAAGCAAAGCACATTCATGTGACACACAATACACCAATGTGAACATCCTGCTACACACAAATACACCGTAAAGCACTCCATGGGAATGCTGGGTAATCCCTGATGTGACACATAGCAGTAAGCAGCATTATTAGCAGCAAATATGTGCTGTCACAGAGGGGTCAGTGATGAACTTGTCTGCAGGTCTGGTTTCAGCAGCACAAAGCAGACTGCAGCCTCATACATGTGCTGCCACTGTGCATGCCCAGGGTCACAGTCTCTGTTCTGACGACCATGACCGCTGCGGTAATTACTTAAATTGGCGAAAAAAAAAAAAGAAAAAAAAACCCTTCTACATTCCAGGAGTGTCACAGGGGCTGGGTCTGTGTGGGCAGAATGTGAGGTGGATTCTCTGATTCCAGGGTGGATATGAAGGGATTTAAGCACTCAGGAATTTTCCCACTCTCCCCCACTCTTGATTTGTCCCGGAGAGAGGAGGGAGGGGAGAGGTGTGCTGGAGGTGAAGAGAAGTGTACGGTCAAGCTTCTCTAGTCAGAAGAGGTCAGTGGAATGGTGATCTCACAGTCAGATGATGTTGTTATAACTGCTGATACTGTAACAAGGAAACTGGATGCTGTCTGCAACCAGATCAACTTATTTGGTACTTACCAAATAAGGGGTTTATGGGGATGTAATTGACTTAGAGCTAAGTGCACTGCTTCTGCCTTAATTCTTGGTCCAGATCTAGTTATATTTCATCTTTCCTCTCCCAGGCTGCTGGCAGTAGCAGCAGCAGCAAGCATGCTCCCCAGGGACCACTGGCTGAAAGCTAACGAGGACCATACTTTTGCTGTTTCCAGTTGGCCTGCCAACAGTCCCCAGATTGGGCCCCATTTCACGGCTGCTCACTCTAGGTGTAGGACCATACACAGGCCCCACGGCGGGTTGGTGTCTGACGGAGAAATAATGTGTGGACTTTTGTACATGTTACATCTGCACAAGCTTGTATTGTGACTTATTAGAGTTGTGTAGCTATGGTTTTGGTGTGATTGAGAGGCAGTCATCGGACTCAGTGGAATTTCTATGTCATTTCCCTTCTGTCCAATCAGCAGGCCTGAGGCCCCAGTCTGGCAGGCAGGGGGTTGTGGGAAATGCGGCCTGACTGTGGGAGTTAATGTGATTTAGGCCTTGCTGAGGCGAACACATGGCTATTTTGACAGACGCTGGCCTCCTGCTCAGGCTGAGGTCTGCAATTACACAGGACATAAACACGGCGTGCCGAGGCCAGGCTCGAGCAAGACGGGCTGGAGCTCCGAGGGCCCCTGGGAACGGAAAACGTGCGCAGCTTTGTGGAGGCCACAGATGCCTTGGCAGGCACCCACAGGCACCCCATTGCGTGACTCTGGGAGAGGGATGACTAGGACATAATGCTTGGGAACTACACCGACTGTTTCGCACACACACACACACACACACACACACACACACCATTTTCTCCCTCATGTCACATGTACTCTTGTTAACCAACAGAACTTTCTCTTCTGTCCCTGCAAACCTCCCCAGACCTCCGCTTATTCCCTATAAAACAGCTGAAAACCTCCTTCTCTCCTCATTCCCTCCTCCTCTCCTAGAGTGTGAAAGAACTTCACAAAGCACCAGGGTCCGTGTTCAGTTTCCTGCTTACAGAGGAAGCACCACTGGGCCTAAAAACAATTACCCATTTAAGTACGCTAAATCAACTTGCATTGCGGAAACAATGTGACGGCTGCCACTGTTATTTACTGTAATGAATTGGTCCTATTGTAGCGTGGAGCTCTTCTGGGACCTCTTACTGAGTCAGGCTGAATGAAACGAGCCCTGAATGGATGTCAGGCTACATAAAGGTTTTTGAGCAACAGTGAGAGTGTTGCCTTGTGGATAAAAAGAGTGGCGGTGAGATCATATTTACCCACCATTCAGCCTGCTTTATATACGCCCATCGGCCACATCCTATTCGGATAAATCAGGGACAGAGGGAGAGGCCGACAGACGAGTGTATTTTCCACAGTCAATTCAGAGTGGGAGCTGACACAAGCATGGGAAAGCAAATAACCCGGATTAGGATTCTTCAAAGGCCCGGCCATGTGAAAGATGGGAGCAAGTGGAGGAGACAAAAGTGGGAGTTAGCGGTACACCCAGACACACACACATAACTCCCCTGCTCTTACTGTTAAGACAAAAACACACAGGAAGACACACACTTCTGCGTCTATGTTCACAGGAAGTTGAGTTGGAGTGTGTAACACCATCCCTCTGAGGTGTAGGTTTGTTTGGCTGTTTTAAGAAGGTGGATCAGGGGCGTGAGGACAGAGATGGGCTGGGTGTGTGTGTGTGTGTTGGAGGAGGGTGTTATGTGAGGACTACATGTTGAGACATCGACACAGCAGGATCAGACTTCACTCTCACCTGTTTGGTGTGTTGCCGACTGAGTCTGACCCTCAGACAAGCCTTGTCAGCCTACTACTGCCAGGGTGTGTGTTGGTGTGTGTGTGTGCACGTCTATGCACATGTGTATGTGCGCAGAACTTCTCATCTCCTCTTGGAGTGCAATGAAAGTTCAACCAACAATGCTGAATGTTGAAGACATCGGTGTGTCTTAACACGGATCATCATGAAGCTCGTTTCTCTCTAAAGCATGAGGGACCGCTACAGCTTAGACTCCACAGCAATTAATAACACACACACCATTTAGCAGCACACACCATACATTACTCCAGACCAAAACAATATTAATGGTGCAGCAGGCTAATTTTTCAGAGTATCAGTGCTCCCCTGACATAAAATCATGTTACACATATGTGCTACATACGTCTGTACACAGTCTTTACTGCTGACATGACTTGTCAAAGACAATCCCACACAACAGCAGGATTTTCACAGCTTAGTGCATGTGTGTGTGCGTGTGTGTAGACATATGATGGGGGCTAGGAGATACTTCCTCCCTACATGTTTCAGTCCAGGCCTCTTCTTCACTCACTGTCTTTTCATATCAAAATACTCTGTTTTCCCTAGACTCAGAGTAGCCTCACACACACACACATTTACACAGTGGCTTGCAGCACACACCCACACACACTCACACATGCGGCACACAGCACTTCTCTCCCTCAGGCGGTCTGGCTGTAAGATGATACCTCGTCTCAGAGCATTTCGCACATGCCTTCCCGGACAGTTCCCACACTCCCGGCTGCCTCAGCCTGTCTGACCTTTGCCAAGCCTGCCCCCCCCANCCCACCCCCCAAACCTCCTTCCTCCATCCACAACACTCCCTCCTCCTCCTCCTCTTCTCCCAGGGACTGCGGTTTGGACAGCTGTGGCCAAGCTGGCTGCTCTGCTTGTGGAAAACATCCGCCACACATGGAGGGCTGCCGGCTGATTCTCTGCTGGCTGCTCGGCCGCTTCCAAACCTAACGANCCGCCACACATGGAGGGCTGCCGGCTGATTCTCTGCTGGCTGCTCGGCCGCTTCCAAACCTAACGACACGTTTGACCCGCAGATCTGTACGCACACTTACAGCAAGTGTTAAGGTGTCACAGAGGTGCTCGTTTATGTAACCGTCATCATATTAACCAAACATTTAATGTCATCTTAAAATCTTTTTTGACTTGTTTCCAAAGAGAATTTTTCACTTGTTAACGTAAAACCTCTCCAAACAGGATGTAAGGCTGAAGTCTTGTTAAGATGGATGATTTTTTTTTTTTTTTGNTTTTTTTTTTTTTTTTGGTACAGCCTAATCCTCTGCAACATGGCTCCAATTTAAGGCCTCCCCACAGACATAGTGCGGTACATAAACAGGCCTGGGTTACAGCTCACCCCCATCTCTCCTTCACTACTCACTACACACACACACACAACACACACACCCACAGACTCATTCACACGCCTGCCATCCCCACCGACCACCTCATCCAGCCTCCACATATGAGACTGATTCTGGTTTGGATCTGGACTCTGGCCACTGCTTGGAGCTATTTTCCTTTTTACTTGTGAGCCAGAGTAATACACACACATATACACACACACACACACACACACACACACACACACACACACACACACACACACACTAAACATATGTATATGCCTGCATTAACAAGCGCGGTAGGTTAAATCAGTCAGAGGAAACATATTGTGATGGAGCTGTGGACGGGCTTACTCACAGGCTGCACGCAGTGACAGATGTACACACATACACACACACACACACTGTAAAGGCAGAGATTTTCTGCTGGAGCTCCCTCTCTGACTGTGTTACTCGTGACATTCTCTTTGTTGCACACATACAAACACAGCAAACTCTTTCCTCCAGTTTCCTCACCTTTCCATCTCCACAAAGGGATGAAAAATGAAATGTGATGAATAGAGGGAATGGTGTAATACAGAGGATTACACCCCTGGATGGAATTTTGAAGAGAGTAGCTTTACTGTAAAGACAAAAAATACAATTTTGATAGTATTGCTGCAGCCTTGCATCACATTCTCACCCCCCCGTCTGAGATAGGATTATGGCAGGGAGCTCCTGGCCTGACCTGAGAATCAGGGGATTCCTCTGTGTTTGTGGTTGAATTCTGCCAAGGTGCACACACACACACACACACACACACACACTATTAAACACATGGCCACTCCATCTTATGCACCAATTGTTGTAGTGTGAATTTTTAGGGAAGATTTGTCTCACTAAATTCTACACAACTTACAAATCAGCATATACCACATACTTTCTTGCTTACATACTTACTTTTACAAATAAAACGTTGAATTTATAAGCATTAAAACACACCTATCCTCTTTTCAATACATTCAGCCAGAACTGTAGTGACGTTAAGTCACAATACGCTTTTAAAAACTTTATCTTGATAGTTGACAGGAGAGAGTGACAGGAAATAAAAGGCAAGGAATGAAATGCGCTAAAGGAAATTGAAACTGGGATGCTATCACCATTTCAAGGTATTTTTAAATTGGTTGTGGCTGGGAAGTGGAGCAAATTAAAGTAATCTCTCTCTGTCTCAGGGCATAACTGACCCATATACAACTAATTTATCATGACATACAGTAGACACTGATTTCATATTTAATATTTGATGTTTTAACTCAGATGAGAGGCAGAAGGAGAAAACACTTGTCCATAGATAGAAGTATACAGTATATTGTGGTGACGAAATAACACCTCATTACATTTAAACACTTCAACATACTGTTTTAGTATTGTTAAATATTATTAGCAGTTAGCAGCATCCATCAGCTATAAAACAGCCATAAAGAAACTCATAATTCCAAAGAGGTCCATCATGTCTAAAATGTCATATATAAAACCCATAAAATGTGAAAATATAATTTAGCGTGGACAGGACTGCAAATACCGATAACTGGCATTGAAATAATATGACACACCTTTGAAGCAGTGCTTGCGAATCCATATTTCACATGTTAAGGGAGATGTTAAATTGAATTTGTCTGCGCCTGTTAAGAAATACGTACATAAATATTCAGAGAAGAAGAAAAGATTCACGTCGGAAAACAGATTTAAATCACAGCATTAGAGGGCACAGTAGCAGCATTAATGGCAACAGGAAAGGCTGCACACCCACACACACACACACACACACAGACACACACACACACACACTCACACAGACACGGACACACATTCTCTGCCCATCCATTTGCCCTCCTCCTCACTGCTTCCATCCATCCGCCCATCTCCCACGAGGAGCTCTTGCTCCAAGGCTGCAGTGCAAGTGCTCGTAAAAAAGAGGGAAAAAAAAACCTTGCTCTGATGATTGAAAAACCGACACAAAAAAAAAAAAAAANAAAAAAAAAAAAAAGAAAAAAAGCAAGAGAGAAGAAATGTAACAGGAAAAAAGTGTTAAGTTGAAAAGCGAGCATTTTCTTTTGCTCTGAGCTCTTGGTCCAGGCTCAGAGCATCCCTGGATGCCAGAGTCTTTCATCATTTGGCAGTCGGGCTCTGCAGTTCAGTTTTGCCTCCTGGCTGGAGGCAAGTGAAGCACCACTGGCTCTCCACACAGCAAGCAAGAAAGAGAAAGAGAAAGAGAGAGAGAGAGAGAGACAGAGAGAGAGAGAGAGAGAGAGAGAGAGAGAGAGAAAGAAGTAGTCTTTTATACAAACAACCTCTGGAGTCATCCACAGCCACGCATGGGCCCCTGCCTTTTTTTGTGTGTGTTCTTCCCTTTCCGCTCCTCTATCTCTCTCCTCTGTTTGCTTCATTTTCTGATGTGCTGTAGCTATGGAAGAAAATGCTTGTCATTATATAATCTGCAGCAGCGGATAGCTCCCAGAGATGAGATGTTGAAAGCAAAGTGGGGGAGATGTGTGCTAGCAAAACAGAACAAAGTGACCTCTGATGTCCTCCTCTCTTATTTGGAAGGAAACAGTCTCACTGGTATTATTCAATGCCAAAAACAGCCGTGGTCTGCACTTGAATACTGCGACTCCTTCATAGGCAATTTTGAGTGCACCTGCCACCCTGTTTTGCTCTTTATGAAGCTCTCTGAAACCAAAACTAACCATCAATACTTCAGGCTGTTACACTTTTCCTCTCTTTATACTTTTGTAGTTCTGGTTAAGTTATAAAAACCTGAAAACTCAGTTCTGTTTGAGAGCAACCACAAATCTAATCGATAACATTTTAATAAATTGATTTAATTGATACAAATTAATCACTGCTTAGGCACGAAGGAATCCATGCTCAGAGAAACACAATCACAACCTCCCGCTAAGCGAGCAAACAGGACTAACTGCGCTGAACGGTCTTTAAATGCTCTCCACCGCTGAGAATGAACACAGGTTCCCACAGGGCTTGATAAAGCACCCCTGCCATATGCATTCTTTCACCATGGATATGCCACCATGAACAAGACACTTGGGCATGTCAGGCCAAGCTGAGAGGAAGACTGATGTGTCTCATCATTAAGGCCAATGGCTTTCCCCTGTGGCGAGATGTATGTTCCTACTGTGGCGGCCCAGCGGGACTTCAACTGGCACCCCGCTAAGAGTTCTGGGAGCAAAGGCATCTGTGGCAAACATCTTCCTCTGACTCAGACACATGGTGATAAATAAAAGTACACGCAGATGCCAAAGCACAAACATGCACATACACATACTCGGTGTATGCAGAAACGTATGTTAAAGTCTGCACACGCTTATACATGCACACACACATAACGCCAACAAAAGCCTGGCGCAACATGGGTGCAATCTGGCCCCTGGGGGAGCCTGCCCGCTGTCCACAGCTCCTGCTGAGTTTGCCCAGTGGGAAGCCCCAGCACTGGCCGCTGGCTGCTCAGCGGGGTGTCTGAGAGATGCGGTTCTGGAGACTATAAGGCTAGGAGTGGTGTGGCAACCATGGAGGCCTTGTTCCTCAGACAGGCCGCAAAGAGGGAGCATTTCTCAGGCCCAGACATATGCTCTTATACATGGATGATTGTGTTGATTCCTTTGCAACGGCTGTTCCCATGGCCTCAACCTGAAGGGTCCTGAGAAAGCTTATTTCAGAGCCTTAATCATTGTTTTCATCATTAAATCCCATGAAACTTATCAACGCTGAATGGAGCTCATATGTTTTCTCGGAGCTACTGTTGGACAGAAGTGTCAGCCCTGGTCAGAGTTTAGATAATGGTTCATTTCAAACAAAGCGTAAGAGGAAGATTCAGAACTCAAATGTTAAGCTACACCGAGCTCATTTATATTTTTACAGTTTAGATATCCAATACTTATAACCTGAATGCATAAAAAAACTGAATAAACAATATAATAAACACTGAAAGACTAATAATAAAGCATACAAAGTCAGATGTGAAGTGCTGACAATAGCTCTTTAATGAAAGAGTGGTTGTATAAGACTTTAGGAATATATGAGAAAGGGGACCTGGTTCATTGAGGAGAGAGGTAATTGAGGTTCTCAGAGAGTTTTGATCCACAAAAAATATTGTCAGACTGCTCAGGCTACTGCAAAAATCCACTTTACAACAGCCTTTCTTAAATGTCTCTGAATTTGACAAATTATTTAAATTTCCTGTTACATTGCAAGCAAACTACTTTTAGATTTTGAATAGCGTAGGCTGAATCCCTGCACTGGTTTGGAAACAATGGCAGATAAAAGCGAATGAGAAAAGTTCACCTCTTTTTCCTTATTTACTATGATGGTGCCCTTGGCAAGGTTAAAAAAAAAAAAAGATCTGAATAATGTGCACATCAGTCAGTTTTAATGCTCCTTAAAACATTTCAATGATGCAACAATTTGGCCAGCAAGGGCTTTGTCAGGCCTGACAGAAAGCCTGTTTGTGAGAGATTTTGTTTCTTGTACCTTGGCAACTCTCTTTATGTTTGGTCTTGTGGACATGAATATCTCAGTTTATTTTTTTAAGTTTGTTAGTAGAAACAATGTACTTAAAAACTGCAGTATAAGCCAAGTCATCCATTTTTATAACATATTCTGCTAATGTCTGAATGGAATATAAATATGATTTTTTATTCTACTGTGTGTAAGATGATGACGATGACGATGATTAATATAATTAACACTGAATAATCACTTCTTTTGCATCTTCATCAAAGCTCATACAGATCTACATGAACATTAAATAAGCTCTGATGAGAGTTAGTGATGTAACAAGAAAATAACTGGAATTTCAACAGAAAAAAAAAAGAACAAAAGAAAGAGGTTTTAAGTGCACTGAAAGAGTACTGTTCTTTCATCATTATGTGCAATTTACATGCCATCACACTCGCTTTGCCAAACTTTTCCTTCATTCGTTGGTTCATTCTCCTTCATTCATTCCTTCTCCTTCGTTCATACCAAGAACTGATAAACCCTGAGTTTTCTCCATATCTGTGTGGATAAACCCTGAGCATCCAAATATCATCAATACTGGCAGACTGACCTCTGGGGCCTTGGTGCCTGTGTCAGATCACCAGAGGATTGGCTGGTGATTGATGATCCATCTCATCATGGCCACAGATACCTGCCACAGCTTTGAGGGGACAAAACCTTTGGGCTGGCCCAGAACTAACTTAATTCTTGTCATCCGCCCCTTTGCAAGGTATGGGAAAAATAGCCTGGACTGAAGAGTTTGGGAGATGAGAGAAGTGGAACCTGAATGGAGAAAAGGAAAAAAGGCCTGAAAGAAAAAGGAACTCGGTCAATGGGAAGGGGGCAGGAGAGCCTGAATGCACCATTCCGTGGTCCACGGTGTTGATATTTCCCTCAATGGTCTCTTTTAAAGTGAGCATTTTAAGCCACCCCGACACACTAAATTTACCCTTTGTGCATCAAGAGGCCCCTAGCTGTCGTGATGCAAGGTGAGGAGGCACTGGGGGCAGATGGAACCTGCTTGTCACCTCAATGGTCTCCTTTCTCCCCCCTGTATACCCTCTCTGGACCTCCCCGCCCATCACCACCATTCACCCATGGCTCCAGTGGGAACGTCCAGGGACCTCACGCTTTGGGACGGCCCAATATAATGAGCCCCTCTGGATGGCTTCAATGTGGCGTCATTGTTCCACCCATGGCCATTAAACCACCTCCTGGGCAAACAAGAGTGTCCCTTTTCCTTTATGGGGCCCAAGGAGGCAACAAAGAGAGGAGTCATTGAGACACAGAGGGGCTGCCCTTTGTTTGGTGTCCTTTTTGCTGCTGCTCAATGCCTGGGCTGGGAAGGGGAGGGTCCTGTTTGGTCTTTAGTGCTCCTCATATCGCCACAATCCCTTGTTTGGCCAAAGTGGAGATGTGAACTTAATTGACTTGAGCGCCCCAGTGCACTGTGCCGCAAATAACCTGGATGAAAGACAGAAAAGGTATTGTGCATCCAAAAACCTGTGAGGAAAGTTTGAGGGCCCCTCCAATCTCGATAATGAAACCCTGGAGGATTTTATGCCATCTGATTTCAGCTGAACTGCAGCTGATAAAATTGCTGTAGAGAGAGATAACATTCTGAGCAGAATCACAAGACTCTAGACACAGTAATCTGGAATCATGAATAACAGAATATTAAAACAATCTTCAGACCTAATTAAATACCTTCTTCAACAAGCTCAAACAAAGACAGTGTGGCCCTCAACATTCCAGTGATAATGAAATCACTGAGGCCTCCCTCACATGACACAGATTTACTGTACAATTGTCACCACTTACATAATATACCGAAAGAGAAAGTTAATTGGAAAATCATCTGCAACAGAATTTGTTCAGGCTTTTTTTCTTTTTAAACTGAGAAGGCATTTAAGATGAGAAACACTTAAGATGTTTCAGTTGCCACTGTTCTCCACCACTACTGAGTGACATGCCTTCTACTTTACAAGCAAAAGTCCTTTGATGTCCTGAGGCTAAAGAGCTAGCTGGTGTCAGGCTTTACCATCCTTCACATCTAAACAGGCCCTGACCTCAACCTTTCCTCTGGCCAGCGTCCTGGCAGTGAGGCTGATTAGCTGATGGCAGGTGTTGAGCACCGGGCCCCTGAAGAGAGGTTAAGGAGAAGAGTCAACACCTCCCTGTGTGCTGCTGACTGGCTCTCTGCCACCATGTCATCCATCGTGCAGTCTAATCAAGTTATCATATCAACAAATCTCCCATCAGGGGCCCCATGGCTGACACTCCCAGAAAGAGACCCAGAGGGGGACGACAAATTTCTAGCAGCAGGATGCTGGGGAAAGGAGCCGGCCCGCCAGGCGGCAATAAAAGATACCTGCAGCCTCTGGTCAAGCTCCCCTCTGGGGAAGACACACACACTTGGCACCACGCTGGGGAAGTTATTCGATTAGGCTGCGTGCTATGTGGGCAACCCCATTCTGCAGTCCAACGAGCCACCTACTGGGAAAACTGTTTCAATAAGCATGGAGAGAGAAAGAGAAAACAAATGGAATACAAAGCATCCAGCAGTCAGAAAACCTACAATGTATACCATAAGACTGTTTTGGTAAAAGCTGTGATGGTCATCATAAAAATGGCTGTCTAGTCATCGTGGTTTTGGAAATAAAACATCACTGAAAGTGTAAACTAGTGAGGGTATTTTATCATTCTAATACCAAGCAACTCATGTGGTAAGTACACAAATAAAAAAAGATTAGATCACATATCAAAGATGTAAAAAAGATTTAAATCCTATAATTAACTGACTTTCATTCATCACACACACACATATATATGCACAATCTTTCGCTTTCGCTCTTGCGCACACAAACACACAGCGGGTGTCAGTGGGAGAAGGGGGTGGGTGTCTTGGCCCGAGAGTTGACCTGCCACTCCACTGCTACCCGCTGCTAAGGCACAAAGGAGCCCCTTGGCGAGCCGCCTCAGGAAGAAAGGCCAGGGGGAAAATGAGTCAGCTCCAGCTCTACAGAAAAGAAGACCCTCGTCTATCCTCCATGACCACTCTGTCATCCATGAATACTATTTACGCCACGGGAAGTCTTTTCTCAAATTGAGCCCCCCCTCCTTAACACTTCTTCGCCTTGTGCTCTTGCAACATTCTAAGGGTTTATTCTTGTCTTCTGTGCTTTGCGTTATCCTTCTCTCTCTCTGTCTTTTTTACAGGCCAAGTCAAGAGAGATGCTCCTCAAGCATTGCAAATTGATTATGGTGCTGAACATTTATTACATGAAGGTCTGCATGGTATAGATGTGAGAGAGGGGGAGTGTGCTGGGAAGAGGAATGTAGGCTCATCCTCAGGGTCATCATAATGTTCACACACTTCATCACTATCATGGGAAACAGTTACAACACATGTGTTTAATGCATTATGGAAACTATAAAGTTAACCGATTTATATCTCATTTGTGGTACTGATTAATTGCAGTAATTCCTAATTGAGTGATTTTCATGTTTTAATACAAGCTGAAGGATTACATAACTCCCTGGGTTCTGAAGAAATTCTACATATCTTGGTTTCATAACAACTTTTAAAACACATTTAGATGCTGCATGGTTAGCAACAGCTATTATTCATTTTGTGAAAAGCTGATATTTCGGAATGAAAGGTTTTCATCTAGTAACAACAACTTATCATGTAGTGTAAGTACTTTGTGATGCTTTGTACTTTGTGATGCATATGTTTTCAATTTATATAAACTTTGTTCTTTAACAACTCCAATGTTTGTCTGGTGGTATATATGGGGGTTGAAACAAAAACTGCAACACCTGTGCAGCAATGCAATTAACCCTCAATATATCTTACCCTTTTGAACATATGATGTTCCTATTTTGTTGACACTGTGTCATAAATTGCCATTGGTTGATAAACTATATGATTATTTTTAGGGCACAGTTTTGTGGATTTGAAGTGCATTTTATCAAAAAGATGCTGCTGTTAGTTGGTATATTCAACATTATTATGTATATTATAATTACGTATATTCTACAGAGGGTAGTTTGATTAAGCAGATGTCATCAAATGTAATTATGTCATCATGTCTCTGTAAAGAAACCAGCCTGAAACGTGGGAGGAGAAGAGTTATTCTCCAGAGGTTTAATGTCACCTGGCTGTCTGATGAGTCAGAAATTAGTGTCACTACATTGTAATATCACTTTAAAGGAGTAGTCTGCAAGACTCTGTTTTGTTACAGCAAATATAAATATTCTATGAATGTAAAGACAAATTGCTACTTTATAATCAAAAGAACCATGTTAGATTATAACATTAATTATAATATAGTAATATAACATAATAACATACTGTATAACTCATAACTAGATTCATTCTTTTGTGCAGTTCCACAACCATTAAAGTATAATGTGTCACTCTGCGGGTGAGCTGTACATAAACACTTGTGCATATACACGATGTGTAAATTTGTGACTTAGCACATATTCATAAACTCTCATATAGGTATTTACACATGCATACACACACTGTACACACAATCACATAAAAAAAATCATACCCAAGCATACAGAGATATACAAATACACACTGTTGCAGACATATGGACATCTTTTCTCACACACACACACACACACACACACACAAGTTGTCCTAGTGACCATAAGATTTTCTTGTAAGCTCAGCTACTACATGGTCCTATTCTGCTGCAGCTGTATGTTTTGGTGAAGCATTCTCTGACATCGCTCACACAGTAAGTTGCTGTACATCCATAATACTGTCAGCTAAATGTCTAAATAAACTGAATACAAAGAAATTCACATGGAAACACACCCTGCCTTTGCCCTATTACCACCCATTTCAACTTCCCTGCAGACCCAGCTTAAGAAACAGAGGGATATATTTTTGGGGTGACGTCTATTGTGGCCAATTTTAATCCTTGTTGCGGCACCTTCCAATGGGACAAAGGGGTTGTGAGCGGCAGGAAGCCGGTCCTCAGCGCTCGTANTTGCGGCACCTTCCAATGGGACAAAGGGGTTGTGAGCGGCAGGAAGCCGGTCCTCAGCGCTCGTATAGGCTCCACACAAAGCTGCTGCCACTGGGTTATGATTAGAGTGTCAGTGTGGCCTGCAGGAATCTTGCTGGGAAGGATGCAAGCTTAGACCCACGCCAAGCTAGGACTTCAACACCACTCTGAAGAATAGAAAGCAGGAGAAAGAGAGGGCCACAATGAATACCTAAAACCCCCTTTCAGGCCAAAGCTAGAGAAGCACAGGTTGCCTCCTCTGTTCTTTCTCACCTTCTGTTCTCTTTTTCACCTTGGGCTGAAAAGTTGCTGAGGTCTGCAGGTTCTTCACAGACCTCTCATTCAGGGGGAGAAAGGCGACAAGACAAGGGGGTGGGACTTTTACAGAACAGCTCCGTCAAAAATGGCACGGCCCAGACCTAGGCCAAGATGCTCAGGATGCTCCACTAATAGGCTGCATCAGCAGAAAGACAAAAAGAACTTAACAATTATTAGATTTAAAGGCTGGCTGGAATGAATGAGGAAGTCCAAATGGAGTCATTGTACATTGATGGAGGAGTTGGGGGTTAGCTGAGGTTCAGCTACAGACCAATACTTAGGCCTGGAATAATTAACCAGAAACAGCCATTAATGTTGACGAATAGCAGTCTCTGAAACAATGGGAACTGACCAATCATTGATGGTAACATCCACTGTGAGGGCCTCGACCCACAGCTGTGGAAGCATTCTAAACACTGGGGAGGAGGGGCTGTGGTAGTTTAACGACAATATATCATCTTCACTGAGCACAGCAATGGATGGAAACATGATTGAAAGACAAATCCCACAGAGCCATTGGAAAAACTTTATGTGAGTTTTTTTGGGGGGCAAAGCAGTTTCTCCCTTCCTGTAAAATCTGGTTCTGAGCAGCACATAGGTGAGCTCACTTCAACCCCTCTGGGCTCAAAACACAGCAGGTTTTCTAAACCTGCTAAGTAGTTTATTACACTCATCTGTTGGTTGTCTCAGGTGTAAATACTGCCCAATTAGACAGGTAGAATTAAAACTATCTGCAGTAATCTAAGGTCTGAAGGCTGCCCAACAAATTTCAGAAGCAGAAAGTTTTGTAACATCAGATTCTATTGCTGCGACAGACCTCAGAAGGCGGATTTTTCCCAGTCAGAAGTTCCGACTTCCGACCTCAAACTGTTCCAGCCAAATGTAAACAAAAAAGCTTGGCTGAACACCAATAAATACTGTAAGATTATATAAACTTCGTAATAAATGTTAACTAAAGTAAAGTTAGAGTACAGGACTGTTCAGTTGTGTTGTTTCACAATGATATTAATCACAGTGGGTATTAAACATTTGTGCANACAGGACTGTTCAGTTGTGTTGTTTCACAATGATATTAATCACAGTGGGTATTAAACATTTGTGCAAATACGTAATATTCTGAACTTATTTACACTTACATATCAATGGCAAACAGTTATTATGCATTATAGATAGTTACCATGGCAATATATTTTGACCTTTTTATTTCAGTGTCACGTAAGAAAAAATATTTTATTCGCTGATCATGCCCATTCACAAAGCTTGCTTCCACAGGCGCCGCCATGTTGAGTGATGTCATACTCGTGAAGTCAGGGTAGATAATTTTGGTCCAAGTTTCCCAGTCGGNTTGAGTGATGTCATACTCGTGAAGTCAGGGTAGATAATTTTGGTCCAAGTTTCCCAGTCGGAGCTCAGACTTCAAATGCCGTTCCAATGCATTTTTCCAAATAGGAAGTGGGAAAAATCCGAGTTTCGAGGTCTGTCATACACAGCATTAGTGTTAGTGAGTGACTCAGGCGATGGCTAATGGAGCTCAGCGTCTATTTTCCCTGGGTAGGATTCTGTCCTCAGATGACCCAAAACACTGACTTTAGATACATAGAGAATAAGCCTGGTAGGGACGCCATGCTAAAATTGACACTTAATCGGTAGAAAAATAAGTTTCGGGTTCAGAAAGCTTTTAGCTGCTCAGGAGGGAAAAAAAAAAAAAAAAAANAAAAAAAAAAAAAAAAAACGCAAATAGAAAGATAAGAAAATGAGAGGCATCAGCATGAAGGTGTCAAAACCAACTGGTGAGGCATGAAACCTGCAGGAAAACTGCACATTCAGCAACTCCACACCCTCCATGCTGCATCTAAGAGATGCATGTGAAGAGATTTAAAAAAGAATATAGTGGTTAATGATTTGTTGAGGCTCAAAACAGAGAGAGAGAGAGAGAGAGAGAGAGAGAGAGTACATAGGCAGAGATCATTCAGAGTTGAAAGAGCACTCAGCCCACAGCATCGCTTTAATGGACAGGTCGCTGGCAGTGTGTGTGGGAGAGTGTTCACTTAACGCCCTCAAGGTCATTTGCATTTATTTACATTTTGAGGTGAGACACAAGTTGCCAACCTTACTACACCAGACCTCAATATTGTAGCCTACAGGCATTTTGAAATAAATAGGAAGAATTTCAGTGGATTTAGAAATGGGATTTGGGGTTTCTTGCCTTGTGTTCACATTGTGGCTAACTTTGCTGACTGGAAACTTTTGACCAATTGTGGGGATGTGATCTATGCATGGTTTCAGCAACAATAGTATGAAAAGTCAGACCATGTATTTTTGACTGCTTCCTTGCCTGTCATAATAAGAAGCAATAATAAAAGGATTTTTGAAACATATTCTTGTAGTCTTTCAAGTAGAGGTTATGGAAATCAGGGTGACTTTGAATGGTTATGATTAAAGACATCCATTTTGCATTTAGCCAAAGCTTCACAGGGGAAGCAAAGAAACACATTAACCTCCTTGCATCTTGACAGATGACCATGAAAACTTCAACAACGACCAACTTTCCCAAGTAACACACCCTGCTCACTCTGCATTGTTGAAGCTGTGACTTGATGATTTGACGATTATCTTGCTTGCAATGTGCACTTGGGGTGAGACATTGAAATCAGATGTTAAAAACCTTCGAACATCTGTTCTTTTTTCTCATCTGTTGGATGAGAAAGTTGTCCTCATACTTTATTAATTGTGAACTAGACCAAGACTTCAGTGAATGTAAAGGAATTGCAGCCATGAGGAGATTTTGCGAGAATGGAAGGATCCTGGGAGACAGAGCCTATAGGAGGTAGTTGAGGGCCGTACGATGTGGCAGACCCCTGGCACACATGCCAGCTTCACTTTCCACGCTGCTCACTCTCCTGACGCCCAGATCCCCTGGTGCCCCTGTCCTCCTCCCAGCACTGCTTTGTGTGCCCGCATAATCTCCCAGCAAAGCAACAGCGATGCAGGTGGTCCCATCCCAGCGAAGCCTTACCCCCTTCCCTATCCTCTATCTCTCTTTCTTTCTCTCTACCCTGGCCGCCTGCATCATCTCCCTCTCCAGTCCTTGGTGTGGAGATACAAAGAGACACTCCCTGGCAGAGATAAACCTATTTTAGACATGCCGAGGGGGAACCTGACACTCCCCACCTCTCCCTTCACCTCTCTCTCTCTCTCTCTCTCTTTCTCTCTCTCTCTCCCCCAAGGAGAGCTTCAAGCATCATTAGCGCCTCAGTGGTGTGTGTATTCTTTATGTTTCTATGTGTGTCTGTTTGGGGTGTGTATGCGTGTTTCAAAGGGCGCCGCCTCTACAGTTCACCAGTCAGCCTGATCTGGAGGGATGGAGGAGCTGGGAGGGACAGCAAGGGAGACAGTTTCAGGGTTTAAATGGCGGTTAGTACAGATGTAACCCCTCCACCTGCAGGATGACATTATTGAAGTAGGCCAAAGTGAGGTAAATGTTGGTGGTGGACATTTATAATCACAAGGCAACCCAAGGAAGCAGTTTGAAGCATCAGAGATTTTCCCGAAACAAATCTCAATGACATATATAGTAGAGTATTATTTGCTAAAATATAATCAAAATGTATTAATTTGTCTTTCTACGTATTGCTATATATTGATATTCTGTATATCTCCATGTATAAATGCTGATTTATTTCCACAGTATTTTGATTCTTTATTCCTCTTATCTAAATCATAGCCAACTAAAATGTTCCATAAAGACCAAAATGCCCATTAAAAACCAGATTAAATCAGCAAAATACCTTACGTAAAAACTAAGAAAGTTAGTTCTTGTATCATCACACCTGATTCCCAGACTCAAAGAGTTTAGCAAAAGTCTTTCACAACAAAAGGAAACAAGTCCTCTATCTCCATCACCATAAGAACCAGTCTGAAGTACAGTAATTACCTATTTCAAGAACACAAGGACTCAGTCCATATCACTCATGGGAAACACTAAGATCGTCTCTCTTTTGCTGTGACATCATTGTTATCTTACCCACCTCCCCTTTTAACAAATCAGGAATGGAAAATTGTCTGGTATTCTCCCCTGGGCACTTCCAATCACGGCATCAAAGACATGACACAAGGCCAGGACAAAATGGAAGCCATTATGGCTAATTAGCTGTTGCCCTTTAAAGCACAGGAACCTGCCTGCTGCCGGGGCTTTGAGCGTGTATCAGAGCCAACGACAGCTCCCACACCACAGAGAAGCAACAGGGAGGGAGGGATGGGCTACAGGTAAAAAGAGAAAGAAAGCACGGTAAAGCATTTAATGAGAATAAAGAGAGGAATTTTTTAAAAAGAGGATGGAGAAGAAGAGTCAGTCAGAACACATGCATCCATTTGCTTTTTTTAAAGAATGTTTCATGTGAATAAAGGAGGAAGTGAAAAGGACAGATAAGGGGGAGGTNAAGGAGGAGAATTGGAGGGTGGGAAGGTGGTGGGGAACCAAGCTACACGTGATGAAAAGAACTCCTTCTTTCCCTGCCAGGATCCACATGGGGCATTCTTCAAGCTCACCCAAGCGGAACTCTGCTCAACACCCCACCACCCCTACCACCACCCACCCGCCACTACACACACACAAACCATCTAAATACACACACACACACTCATAAAATTCACTTATGCTACTCCATCTCCTCTCCACCCCCTTCAACTTTATCATACACCTGAAGTCTGCCTGCTGCCCAGTTATCCACCTGCCCTCCCCTCTGCTCATCTGTCATCATGCTTCTATGGTTACAACTACACTAAACTACACACACACACACACACACACAGAGTTAACACTGCCCCGGATAGATTCTCTCACACGCAAGCTGGCAGATGAGCCCGTCTCAGCTTGTATGTGGAGGTATTAGCGTGTAATCACTCCTCCATTCATTATTTTACTCATTTTGCCATTGTACATTTTCTCTGCTGATTTTCCTGTTGTTCAGTGTGGGGCCCCGTAATTGCTGTGCTACGGGGGAAAAATGTCTTTCAACTTATTATCTGGATATGTATTACATGTGCCACAGAGTTGCATTAAATTTGTGCAACTATCAATCAATGCAACTGCAAAAATCCACCAAAATTACAAAAAAATATTCAAGTAGTTTGGCTGTATGGCATATTGGTTAAGATATGCATGCATATGGCAGGAATCTTCCTTTCTAAGATTTGAACAGTATCCATTATGTAATAGTAATGACTATTCATTGAACAGAAGTCACTCTGTATCTTGAATAATTTGAGCACCTATGCGTGAAAGATTTATATCCATTGTAATATTTGACTACAGGTAGCAACATAAATAAAAATTCCATTTATAAGAACTACAAGAAGTAGTTCAGAAATCACAACAGTGCTAAACTCAGTAAAATAACTCTAATTCTGTGGAGCTGCATAAGTGTGCCCATGCAGATAATTAAAGTCTTATTTTTATACAGCACCAGTTTGGCTTGTTTATTAATTTCTTCTCAAGTACAGCCTTAAGATCTCCAGTCAGCACAGAGGTCAGGGCCTTGTCTTCCACCCACATACCCAATCTGTCCTTGTGTCAGCTTGTGTCCAAGCGCCGACGGATGAGTTCCTGTGCACTGGAATCCTTAACCTCTTATTCCCAGCTCAAGGCCGGCGGGAGACTTGGGGAGGGGTTAGAGGTCCAGCATCTTTTCACACATCTTTATAGACATAAAGAGCAAACAAACCTTGGAGTCTTTATCACTGAAATCTAAACCTCTGGCTGATTCCACGTCTCCAGGCTGAGGCTTGGGGACACAGCGATGACCACCTGTTCTCTGTTTCTCCTCGTAGTCTCTTTTGTCATGGGGTTTACATTCTTTCAAACCATTACAGGCCCAGGGCGAAACTTTAGCTTTTGCCTATTTCGCCTCACTGCCCTATATGAGAACCTATACAGTCTCTTTTCATAGGCTTCTTATGCGTCTGTCTTCATGCGGGTGGAATTAAAGAGGGGAAAGTGTTATCTCATAGGTTTCTATAGGTCTTACAGTTTCAGGACGAGTATCACAAGGCTCAGTGCCGCTGAATAATATTCTGTATAGACACAGAGAAGCAACAATAGTTTTTTTCTTTTTTTAACAAAAGCATTGATTTACAGGGGTCTCCCTTTTATTCCAGCTCATCGAAATAAACTTCGTTGTGGGAGCTTTTATTGAAGGACTTTGGGTTTTTCAACAGGAGACAGTGAAAGGACTCCTCATACCTATAGATTCCATCAACTAGCTATAAAAACTGAGGGAAGAGGAGTTGCGTTTATGAGGTGACATGTTACACTTTACTGCTCTGTGGCATTAAGGCAGAGGAGGCAGAGAGGACGCCTCTTTTGTTAGTGGCTGGGCAGCAGCAGGCAATGATCGAGGCGTGTGGAGCGCAGGAATGTCCTTACTGTAGACACTCTCGGAAGTCGGGTGTGAGTGTGTGTCTGTCTGTCGCTTTGTCCTTGTGTCAGCATGTGTCCATTTTCATGACAGATAGGACTGTGGGAAAAGTGCCCTTACAAATGCCATCTTTTGTCTACCCTCCTTTTATTTGCAGAATGGTTCATTCCCCTGATAAGTGATGGAGAGAACCGTAGATGAGACAAATTCAGTCCACAGCAGCTCTGTGACTTGCACACATGAATCACTTCTGATTAGCCTCAAGCGTTAGCATGGTGGAGCCGTCAGTGAAACCGCACAATCACACAGAGGCCTCATGAAAATCAGGAATCTCCTTCCATTGAAGACCAGTCACTTCTCTGCCTGTTTGTGTCTAAGTACAGAGGCTTTCTTAGGCCGCTGTCACTGTCGTCACACAGTCAGCCATAATGAACTCTGACTATTATTAATACAGGGCCTGAAGCACTGCAGCTACATCCAAGGGCTCACCATAAAATATGTTAATCAAATCGGGCCCCTGGGGGCCTCTCAAAGGGAGCTTTAACACAAATTGAATATCAGTGATGGCTTCAGAGGAGGGGCCTATTTCAAAGGGGGGGAGGCCCTAACCCTGTTAGTCACACGGGTCGGGCTCAATGATGCTGCATATTTCCAGTCACTGTCAATTACCTTGATATCGTCTGTGGAGGGTCGCATGCTGCCAGAGCTTCAGGGCGAAAATAGAGCAACTGGTGGCTGGTTCTGTGGCGCATGTGGGAAAATCAGTGAGCGTGTGTGTGTGTGTTGTGTAGTTTCACTGATTTTGAATACAAACCTTATCAGCCCTGGATGCCGCATGTTAATCACACTAATGCCTATTAAACAAGTTAAGGAGGAAGCAAACATGCTCATATTAGATTGGTGAGTTATGATGATTATCTGAATCTAAATCTGTGACAGCTCTACCCTTATAAAAGTGTTCACAGAGACAGAGTAATTATGATGACTCCTGTACAAAAGGTTTCAAGTTAGGTTGGTGGACAAAATCTTTGTTCTCAGGAAGAAAACAGCATACCACAAGAGACCAAATGAGAACAAACAAGGGTAAAAAGAGATCTGGTGTGATTTTCTGCATCTCTTCCTGAATTAATGAAACAGCTCTGAGGCTTGAAAGCAGCAGAGTAGCTGACAGCATAGCCTAAACATAGCAATGTCACCCCATACCACATTTTATACATAGGACATGTACCACTACATAATTGTCCTAATTGTCCTCTGAATTGATTAATTTCATTCAAGAAGCAATTAATACCTATAATGCTCAGAATCTGCAATTAAAATACATTACACACAACAGAATACAGGTGCTGTTTTTGTATTTAAGATACATAATCCTGTCGCAAGTATTGTGCTCAAACCTGCAATGCTGTTAAATATATTTTTTGAAATAATTTGGTAAAGTTCTCTTTCTGTCATGCTGTCACTCAGTCATGCAATAGCTTTCAGGATAGACATGATACAGTTTGCCTTGGAGCTGCTGCCACCGAGAAAAGCGAAAGAAGCCAAATTCTGTATCTATTTGACCACATAACACAAAAACCACTGGAAACACGCCACTTGTTCTTCTGAGGTCTCAATTCCTCTGCCCACTCTAGGTGGCTACCTTACTGCTTCTGGAATAATCACATTGGAACCATTTCCCTGAGAAATTGGAGTTTACAAGTCCAGACACCATGAAAAGCCTCAAAGTCCCCTCAAGAAAATATACACACACGCACATACACACACGTTTGTCATATTCGTGCAAACATGAACTGAGATAACAGGGTCTGGTGGGAGTGTTTGAGAATACACTCCACAAAGGTGACGTTACACAGACAGATGAGGTGGGAGGCATGGAAGACACACATGTATGCACACACTCAAACAGGCTTAGAGGAACACACTCAGTCTCATACACACCCACACTTGAGCTTTGGCAGGGGGATAGGCAGGCAAAAAGACGCGCAAACGCACACTCACCACTGCACACTCTGAATGATATGGACAAATTCTGTAATGTGTGCATCCTTCAACACACGCTCATGTACAGTGTGCTTTGTGTCTCATAGTTGTATCTCGATGGCCAGCTCCTCTGTGGCTCCCGCCACTGGCTCCAGCAAGGAAAGAGGATTAACGGCTGGTCCAGACCACAGTTTAGGCTGCTTTTGTGTGGACGGAGTGAGAGGGAGGTGGGATAATACCATTTCATGTCTCTGAGCGCTGACATGATGCAATGTATCTCTGTGGCAAAAAAAAAAATTTAAGCGCAGAGGGAACTAAAGCCCAACTAACACCAAGCAGGACTAAGAAGGGAAAAACAGCATGAGCATGACTTTTGGGTGAGATTGAGGAGTATGAAGTCCTTGTTTGAGGTGTGTTGGACCAAAGAACAGGATTTATTAGGTCACCACATCTGCTCCAGACAAATATAAATACTAACACGATACAGCATTGATGCAATAAGAAACACAGTAATGTTGCATTAGAAATGTCATGTGTGAGTACTGAAGAACATCAAAATTACTTTGCGTTTAGTCAATATTACTACCACCAGCTTGACAAATTAGTCAAAGCCCAAGGAGAACATTGTGGTAAGCATAGCTATTTGTTATTAGGTAACAGACAGCTGCGTTTGGATTCTCAGCAGTAGACCCGTACTCTGCCGAGAATCCTATTTCACCTGCAATCGAGTCAAATAAGAAAATCTGCATAATGCACTTATTTTTTTAATTTCTGCAATACTGTTCACAATACACATATGCAGACAACTCCAACTACAATAAAATGAACGGAAAGAGGGTTTTAGTTAATTTATTGCACTTTTAAAGTGTCTTGTTAGGAGCTAAAACAAAATTTAAAGTCACCAACAATAGTATGTACTATATTGTGTGTATATATATATATACATATATATAATATACTGTACACACACACACACACATATTCAGAAATGCTTGTCCTCCCTCACTACTTTCTCCATATTTATTGATTACTTTGGCAATTTAATTTTTATCACTTTATTGATAATTATTTTATTGACATACTGTGAGATTTGGAAATAATGTAACATGCTAAAAATACACTATACAATTTGCTTGTACAAATATACAACTGGAAACACAGTAATATACAACAGCCACTCAACAAAAGCGACTCCTGATATTCCCCCTGATCAGTCAACCGTACAGTATCATAGGAAGCTTCCCTACAGGATCCTTCATTTGGGAAGGTTTACGTCCTGTTAGATCACATTATCATCATTTCCCATGATGAAGGGCGAGACACAAAATCAAAGAACAGAAACAAAACTGTTTGCACAATCCATTTGCACAATCCTCTGCTGACACCTCCCTCTGTATCCCATGGTATCAGTGTGTGTGGCCTTAAAGTTAACATTACATCATTAACACCATCATCATGACTTTATAACAACAGCCCCTGTGTGGATTTACAGACATCAAGCTAGCTGACTCCATCCCAGCTCCATCAGAGTGAGAAAGATCTGGACATCCGGATCTGTTTGATGTATTCAAGGGTCAAAAAATCTGGTTTCTCTTTCCCTTCATCTCAGAGGGGCCAAGCCTCCACGGAAGGGCTATTAAAAGTAGGAAAACAAAACCAGCCACGCGAGGGCAGAGCTCGTAGATCATGCAGCCAAACAGCGTGTGTGTGTGTGTTGAGTGTGTGAGCGCACTTCACAAGTCTCAGTAGGCCATGTTAATTGATCTCAGCCTTGCACACATAACAACTAGGCATGCACAAGAACACACTCATCTACAAACTATACCTGCAGCCATGCTCAAACTCAGATTTTCTTCAAGACAGAATCGGTCTCTCTCTCTCTCTCTCTCTCTCTCTCTACTTCAGAGACTATGATGTAATGGCAACAGAGAATAAAATTAAACTTCACAGCTATGCAGTGTACCTTCTTTATCTGTGCAGCACAAATGCAATATATGTGCTAACATATTACTTTTTAAAAATAGAAGTATCATTATCTGTCATAATCATTTCATTTTGACTTGAGGTTTCTTTTTCTTTTCTGGGGACCAACCTTGGGGGCCCTGACCGCAACGCTGGGAAAATTGGTTTTGAAGGATGAAAGAGAGAGGCACCAGAAGTGCTTCATGAAGAACCTCTTTGTGTGATATCAAAACCAACCCAACTGTCACTGTTGGCAGTTGTTTGGATGCTGGTATGGTGGGAACTTGTTTGCCTGTTCTATTTGTTTGTTGTGATGGTCTCTAAGGGGGAAACCCTCCCACTCAATTGGCCTTGGGTTCCCAAGTAGCTGGAGGACAGGTCATACAAAGACGCAGTGTGACAGGGTCATCATTATCACCGTTCAGAGTTGGGGGATATGCCAACTTTATAACTGACAGATTCGTATGGTTGCCATGTCCTGCTCTCCTTTAACTCGCCATGCCCTAAAACCATCCACCCAAAAGCCTCAACAACATGTTTATGAACTCAACTGGAAGGATAGGCTATAGAGATTAAAACAACGACTTCTAAAGGCTGGGGACCATAAAACAGAACAATCATCCAGCATCACAGGACCACCTTTGCCGAAGTTCTTGTTTTTGAGAGTGTGTGTGTGTGTGTGTGTGTGTGTGTGTGTGTGTGTGTGTGTGAGGCTGGGCTGCTGAGAAATGCCATGGATTTACAGAGCAGTCTACGACTTCAAACGAGGTGGCTGACATTTGAATGGGCTGGCGGTGGGAGCCTCTGGTGGGGTTTTTGTTGCCATGCAGGGTGAGCCAAGGAGAAGTGGGCACGCACACTGCTGGGATTTGTGTGTTGACAGCTTGTCCTGTTTACTAGGTCTGCAGGTTACCATAGGAGCCTCACACAAACTGTGTGTGTCTGTGAGAAAGAGTGAAAGAGAAAAATGACAGAGAACGATAGATAGATGGAAGGATAAGAGGGGTTCACCATGTATCATTATATGGGTATTGAATCGCTGCAAAGAAGGACAGAAACAACTGATGGGTAGTAACGTTTCTGGATAAGAAACAAGATGTGTCAGTAGTTTCATCTGACCCCAGATCAGCATCACAAACCATATCTGTATTCATACAAATTATTCTGTCAGCTTCCTAATTAGTACAGTCATTTCATGGCATCTCCTGCTTGCTCACTACTGGACTATAATCTGCAACATTACACAAATAGCTAAGACAGTATATATATTTACATGAAGGGTGAAATGTATTATATGCTTCACACTACTCCATTGTATTGAATCAAAGGACTTCTTTCATCATTCCCTGTATCCCAGTATGTCACAGATCACTAACATGCCCATGTGAGCTGCTGACATGTTCTCAGGCCACTATCACTATTACAAATCCTGTGCATGTGATGCACTTAGCAAATCAAGTCACTCTCATTCTAATGATATGACCTTAACTCTGGTGAGTTGATCTGAAGATGTCACACTAATGTACAATGATTTAAAAAAAAAATCCTAAAATATGCCTGGACAGCTGTGGCCAAACTTCAAACATATCCAGCCATAACAATGTCAATTTCATGAAGAATAAGTGTTAGCTCAGGACACAGGAACCAAAGGGAAAAGTCCTTTGGTGCTGACACGGAACACCTGTCCGAGCTCTGAAATGAATGTAAGCCTGTGGGAGACAGAAAACATATGAGCAAGCGTGTGTGTGTGTGTGTGTGTGTGTGTGTGTGTGTGTGTGTAGTCTGTGTACTGTATGTATGCTGATTTCAGTATGTGCAAACTACCATGTTTATGTTCTCAGTCAGGGTTGTCCATGAGTCTAATGTAAACCTGAATTACAGATCTAACTTTCCATTGTACGTGTGTATGCTTGGGTCAGGATTACACACACACACACACACACACACACACACACACACACACACACACAGCTCCATTTCCGCCCAAACAGATCCAACACTTTTCTCTCCCATTTGCCTTGTGCTCCCCTCCCACGGTTTTCTCTTTTCCCTGGCTGCTCTGCTGGCTGGCTGACGAGCCGTGTTGCCTGGCTCAGTCGCCCTGTCTATCAGTCTATTTCCAGGCTCAGGGCCCAGCGCCCGGGCAGGCAGTCAGTCAGTCAGGCGGTGTGGTGGAGGGCAGAGGGGTTGATGCGTGTGTCAGAGAGGCGCTCTCCCACATTCCCCCGGTGGCTGGCAACAGGCCGGGCCTGCGGAGGGGGGTTNTTCTCTTTTCCCTGGCTGCTCTGCTGGCTGGCTGACGAGCCGTGTTGCCTGGCTCAGTCGCCCTGTCTATCAGTCTATTTCCAGGCTCAGGGCCCAGCGCCCGGGCAGGCAGTCAGTCAGTCAGGCGGTGTGGTGGAGGGCAGAGGGGTTGATGCGTGTGTCAGAGAGGCGCTCTCCCACATTCCCCCGGTGGCTGGCAACAGGCCGGGCCTGCGGAGGGGGGTTCGCCTCTTTCTCACGACCTCTCAGGTTCCTGCGCTCATCTGGGAGCTATTCATTTCCTGCCAGAAAACAGCCTTCCCCTGCAACTGCAGGAGGAGGGGAGGGTGGATGGGGATGGGGGGAAGAGGAGGGGAGGGAGAGGAGCTTGGCTTCAAAATCAGTCCAGGGCTTGGTACAGCAAGCCCTGTGCTTAAATCATAAAGCTCTCGCTTGTCTGGGCTGCAATCAAAGACAGGCCCAGTGACAGGCTGAGAGAGAGTGGGAGAGAGAGAGAAGATCCATGAGAGAGAGAGAGAGAGAGAGAGAGAAAGAGAGATACATATGGTAGCACTTAGGGAGCCAAGGAGGAAGCAGAGGGCCTTTTTTCCCCCTCCTTTTGCTCCCTGCATGCGCATGGAGTGTGGGAAAAGTTAATGGACACGCATGGTGGCTAACCCCCCGGTTGTGTTGTGACATGTGTGCGGTCACTCCAGCAGCTCGGCCACTGCACTGGGTAATTGGAGAGGCTCGTAAAGCTGTTCTCCAGAGGGGAAGAGACCACNGGGAGGAAAGGGAGAAAAGAGGAGAAGGGGTGAGGGCTCTGCAGCTGGGTGTTGTCCGGGTCACACCACGTGCCTCCCAGACGTCCCGCGTCCAGCTGTGGTCTGGGGGCTCAGGGCAGGAAGCGCAACACTGGTCTGAGCCCAGGCGGAATGCTGTGGGAACATTCTGTGCATGTGTGCGTGTGTGTNGCGCAACACTGGTCTGAGCCCAGGCGGAATGCTGTGGGAACATTCTGTGCATGTGTGCGTGTGTGTGTGTGTGTCTGTGTGTGTATGAATGCATGTGTGTGCTTGTGTGGAGAGGTTTTGGCTTAAAGAAGGCCAACTGTTATCCCCTATGATAAGCCTTTCCTTGACACCCCNAACTCCTCACTACCTCACCCATTGTGCCCTTTGGCCAGGCATATCCTTACCCAGCACCATCCCAAAACACACACAGACAAGACATATGCACACTCAGATGCAAGAACACACATGGCTTCAATCAAACAGCGATGCGTGGCCCCCCATAAAAAGGTGTGATGGAAATTCAAAATGATGGCACTTATCCACACTTTGTGCCTCTTAGCACACTGATAATTGCAAACACCTGCACCCCCCACACACCTCCTTCAAAGAAGGGCCACACTCGGATAGCTGGAGGGGGCACACACACCTGGGCAGAGCAGAGCGCTACCACATGGCTTGGTGGCAGGGCGTTTAATTTGTCCTTCTGCTGTCAACCCCCGCCCCCCCCCAGGAATTAAGGAACTCCCTCAGCACTGATTAAAGACACAGCCTGAGGCATCTCCTTGCACTGTACTGTCAGGAAATTAATGCTGTTGGCGATGTGAAGCTGACTGATCATACTGATGGTGATTTTGGGGAGTTTAATCACTTTAGATTGCTGCTGCTTGTTAGTTTTCAAAGTAATCTACAGAAACTTTGAGTTAATACAGCTGTTTTAATGTTAACATGCTTAATATGCTGTTGTTTAATATCCAGTAGTGAGTGATCTTTTATTTTTATGCCACAATAGAATAGTCAAATTTACAAATAAGTGTCATTTCCCATTTTGACAAGACTTGATTTGATCACAAGGTTCTGCAATTGTAGGCCTGACAAACTCACTCACAATCTGAAGGTTCAGTCTCATGTGTTGTGAAATAAAAACAAGTTCATAACTCTATTTCATTGACTTTCACTCATAAATGAGACATGGTTGATCTCGTCTCATATAAGAGGCAAGCTTATCTCCACTGCAGACATTCGTGCTCCACTGATTGATCAGCCAAAAGCAAATCATATTGCAATGCGTCTCTGCACTGCTAGATGGCGTAAGGCGCCCAAAGTTTCCACATGGAAAGATAAAACTGCTGGTCTATCATCCTGAGAAACACATAGCTCCTGTGTCTGATTACTTGCAGCTGAGAACTTTTACATTTTCATCGTTTACCTGGCAGTCTGGTGCATGTTGATGCAGCACACTACAGGATTACAGATATCTGACGGGATTTCTCACCAGCAGCTCATCCTGTCACATATTAAGTATTACTAACGCTATTGGGTAATAAAAGTGACTGTTCATAATTTTCTATCCACGCGTAAATATCGGATGAATACCGGAGTCTAGAAAATTAACTTATTTTCACAAGGTAATAGTAATGATTTGCCCATTTACTTATAGGCTACACATAATTGGCTTGACAATTTTTTGGTCAGATGACTAAATAAATATACACAAAAATGTCCGTTTTTCATTTATGCATAAAAGTTTCTATCTGAAACCGTTACATTCTAAACATTTATGCGTAAAACTCAGTTTACGCACGGTGGTCAGCTTTAGATCTTTATTAAAGCGCACAGAAGAGGCAGAAACAAGCGCAGGTGTTGTCATAACTTCACGAATTTATTTGTCTTCCAAAACGAAGAACAGCATAAGAGCATTCAACATATCTTTGGCAACACAGTAAAAAAGACAACTCAAATATATATAAAAAATGCAGCGAACAGACTTCCACAATACAAATCTCATTTCAATATGAACTTTACTCCCTTGTTAGCTGTACAAATATAGTGCATAATCTTTCTATGACAAGAAAAAAAAAAACATATCCAAACCAACTTTTGTAACAATGAACAAAAAGAGAAAAATTAAGTGTCATTAGAGAGTCTTTATGGTCCTTTTCCTCTTTCTATCTTTCACCATGGTCGCCACACTGAGTCCGTGTTGCCTGACGGGGCTCCGGGGGAAACTGCAGCCGGCACAGGAACCGGTGTGCCGACGTTGTTGGCGTAAACGGGGATAACGGGGCCGTTGGGCGCAAATGCGGCGTTGGGTATGAGGAATGCAAACTGTCCGTCTGTGGCAGGCACGATCTGGAAACCACCATACACTTTGGTAGCATCTGAAGGTAAACTGGCCGGCGAGGAGCCACCTTTACAGGACACTGGGTTCATGGGCAGGACCTGCGGCGATGAACTGGGGATCTGTACCATGGACTGGCCGAAGGAGGGGTGTGTTGGCCCGGCGGCGGAGGGAAGCTGGTGTTGGTGCTGGTGTTGGCTGGGGTAGTTCATGGCGTTGATCTGGGTCATGCAGTTGGCGAGGTGGCCCAGGAGCCGCGTCCTGACCTCTGTGTTGACTCCTTCGCAGGTGGACAAGAATCGGGTGACTTCATNGAGCCGCGTCCTGACCTCTGTGTTGACTCCTTCGCAGGTGGACAAGAATCGGGTGACTTCATTCATGCACTCGCTGAAACCAGCGCGGTATTTCCCCAGGACGGTCGGGTCAGTGTTCAGGGCGGCTGCAGCAAACACGAGATAATTAAGTCAGGATATCTTGAATTTAGCTGTAATACTACATGTAGTTGGCGTGCTAAATTAATACCCAGCTATAATTTAGGCTACTTGACAGGAGTCACATTTTGACGGGGACTATACACCAGCCCAGCCCAAACATGTTCTAAAGCGCACTGGTTTGACTCTGATTATTTCAGGAAACGCGGTTTACCGGTCATCTGAGCTCTCTGAAGGTTCCGGAGATGCTTCACCGTCATCTCCAGGATGTCAGCCTTCTCCAGTTTGGAGTGTCTGGAGCTCTGAGGACAGGAAACACACATGGTTAGGGTTACTCTCCGACTTTCACACTGTATGTGACGCGGAGTAGTTTCATTGCGAGTTAAAGTTCTATTTATAACCAGAATGAAGCTTAAGTACTCACATCTTTTTTGAGCGCATCTAGGATGAGAGTTTTCAGCTGCCCCAGGCTCTCGTTGATTCTGGCTCTTCTCCTCTTTTCCATAATCGGTTTGGATGACTACATTCAAAAACAAAACAACAGAAACTGTTATAATTCCCCTTCTTGGTACGTGCGCAAGAGAAAATCCTCGGTTTGAATGAGGGGCTTGTGTGAAATTTTGGCTGATAGGACATGTTTTCTATTATCTGTTAGATGACATTGAAGGAAGAATGCTTTGCAGCATCTGTACCAACCTTTCTGTGCTCAGACGCTGTCTTGGGTTTATCCGGCGTTGTGTTCATACTGGCCGGAGTTGCAGCGACCGGAGAGGACGAGGTTTTTTCCATCATATCGGCAGGCATTTTTTTGTTGGAAATATCCGACAAAACCACAGCAAATTACAGTCCACGGATGTAGGAAAAGGGGCGATGAATAAGATGCTTCGTTAAGCTCGTGATATTAGAAAGTACCGTCTCCCACAAAAATCCTGATGTAAGTTAAAATCCGTCAGAGCGATGAGCAGCTGCTGCTACAGGAGCGGATGCAGAGTCTGTCTGTTGGGCTCCGCGTGTGGCTTGTATTTATATCTCACACTGCACGCGAACGGCTCGTGTGAAACTTCCCAAACTTTCTTTCCCACAGTAACTTTCCACCAATCAGGACGAGGGACACGCGGCCCAAGGGAGGACGGCTCGTGGTCGGCGCCCTCCCATTGGTTGTTTGGCCGCTGGAGCTGGCGGCCAATGACGCGCGGCCCGGGTTCAGGGCACAGCCAGGAAACTGCCTTCAGCCTTCAATCATCATACCGTTTAGATATTAACACTGAAGACGCTGACCGGGCACCAGACACAGGGACTTATCTAGTTTGAGCGAAAAAAAATAACTAGAGAAAATAATAATAATAATAATAATAATAATAATAATAATAATAATAATAATAAATGAGGAAAACTAACACNAATAATAATAATAATAATAATAATAATAATAATAATAATAATAATAATAAATGAGGAAAACTAACACCCATAAATAAAATCAACTTTCTGGGATAATTTGACTCCACAAAGTTACATTCCTTGGATCTGATATGCAGTCTCAAAGTTAATTTATCTGCTTAAAATAAAGAAATGTTATAAGAAACTTCACAGTTATGTATCATGGAGGAATGTGAGGATGCTGTCTTTTTTTTTTTTTTTNTTTTTTTTTTTTTTCTTTAAAGCAAACTCACGTTAGCTAGAACGATGAAAAAATAAATACATTTGGACAATTCACACCCTTGTGAGCACAAACACAACGATATGTCTGTAATATTTGTAGCCTCGAGAAACATTCACTCAAACCCCAAGATGAGGAAATAAAACTGCTCCAACTCCATTTTCATGTTATTTACCACTGATTAGTTCTTTCTGTATGACTCCATGGTATAAATTTGGCATTTTGACATCTGTCGGTGTTGTGAATTTGGAGCACGTGCCAGGGTGTTTTATGAGAGTGGTGGTTGGAGGTTTGGCCGCCGGGCTGCCGGGGGGCCGACGGGCCAGGGAGGGTGGAGGGGAGAGAGTATGTGGCGGCGGCGGCGGTTTACATTAGAGGGGAAGGTAAATAGCAGCTGCTGTTTTAAAAGCCTGGGAAAACCACGCCTACAGAGAGAGCTGGATAGGGCTCCCTTATCGGAATGTGAGCCAGAGCAGAGATATTTCTGAGCCCGGAGAGCTCACACGATCAGACCGATGCCTCCTCCTCCTCCTCCTTTTCCTTCTCCTCCTCCCTGCCTGATCGTCCCACAGCGTTCAAGGCTTCTTTAGATTTCAGGTCATAATTTCATTTCCTTATCTTTATTGCGGTTGAAGAGACGTAGGAGCAGACTAGCAGTAAAAGACAGAAGAAATATGGGCTATAATTGTGTCATGTACATTTACTGACGCACAGCAGCTCCGTGAGACTATCATTATTTTACAGTGACAACCCACTGTTTCCTCTTTACACCCCCCCCCACACACACACATCACCACCTCCAAGCATGTCAAATACTGTAAAGTCTCATCAGCTGTCATAGCGACTGTGTACTGTTTGTAACGAAAATTAGTTTAGAAAGAAAAAGTCAGTGAATAACTTGATCATCAAAGAGAACTAAAAACCACATCCGTCACATGTCCACCAATATGTTTACTTATGTTTTATTAACTTTATTTTACTGGGGGGAAAAACACAGAGTTCAAGAACCACGGGTGCTTGCAAATAAACTAATGTAAGGACGTCTAATGTAATTACCTTTATAACTATTAGTCTGCTTTTTTTGAGTACGGAGACTCAACTCAGCTCTCCGCTTAGCGCGCACACCTCCAGCTGCTGCAGAGACCGCGACACGTGGCGCGCAGACGACCGGAGGAAGGCGCTCTGCTCGCCGGCTTGCCGCCTGGATTTGCTGGGCGTCGCCGGCGGCTGGCCGCAAGATCATGAATTTGATAGGGAAAGCGGAGCTGCACGGGGCTCCTGGTCTTCAGCTGAACATGACAGACGCAGAAATGTTTTTTTTTTTTTATACTCTCTTCAGTGCTGTGCTTTAAAGCACAATGCAGGACTTTATTAGTATGCAGCGGTAAATTATGTCTGTAAACTATGTGAGATCAAATCATCACCAGCATTATTAAAAAAAAAAAACAAAAAACACCAGCAGCAGTCTGCAGACAAGGATAAATTATATTTTGAGTTTGAATGTAATTTATGTTTTTCTATCACTTAAAATACTTTGAAGCTACTTATTAATTCCATACTACAGAATGCTGAAAAGGCAGCTGTATTTTAGTTAAACGTCAAAATAAGTAACTGACATGGAGAGATATCACGAGTGACATCACAGGCATGTCGTGTGTAATTGCAAATTTTGCTTTTGCCATATAGCGGGAGGTTGCTCTATACACGTGCATAAGCCAACTATATTCATAAATATCTTTCATGCACAACAATGCAGTCTCTGTCAAACACATCTGTTATTGTTGCGAACTGCACACCTGAGTCATTTTGCTCTGCACAATGGCACTGACAGAGTTCCAAAACAAACGTATTGATGTGCAGCAGACAGTGTAGGTTTTGAAACACTCTGCGCCTCAATGACTTTCTCACGCTCATGTTGCAAGAGGTCTCCGCGGTGAACTGAGTCACGGAGCCTTGGATCGGTCAGTCCCTCCCTTTTCTAGGGAGTTTGTCTTATCGGGCGCACCTGGCTGCCGCAGGTCCCCCGAGTATTACCTGTTGCAATGTGTCAACTCCTCTATCACCAAAATCTGTGGGAAACGGGCTGACTCACAAGCAACACGGTTCTCTTTTTATTCACATGGTGTTTGCCTGATGAAAGGAAACGTGAAAGAAAATGCCTGTTCTCTGGCCACAAAGATATTTTTTGTTTTGGCACCTAACTATCCAATGTCTCCAAATTCTCCCACTCCTTTGCCTGCGTGACACTCTCTCCTATGTTCTAGATCATGCCTCTTTTTTTTTTTTTTTTTTTTTTTNTTTTTTACTTAATTTGCACCCCCACCACCTCTCATCTATTTTTATTGCACTCTTCCTCTTCTCTCATCCCACCACTCCCAGTTTTTCCCAGGACTCATATCTTTATTGAGCCCTCTAGACCATGGACTTCCACACAGTGCAATAATGCAGTTAGCCAGGGAGATTGTGGGGCTAAAGTGTGTGTGAAAGCGTGAGCTATTGCACTCACAAAACAATCTGTCCTGCTGTCACCCACAGATCATGCCTTAATGTGTAAGCCATTGGTGAACAGTGCTGCTGCCAGTGGGCACTGCAAATGCCACAAGGGTGACAAGGTTTCTTGTGTGTGTGTGTGTAAGAGTGAGTTGAAGCCTTAATGCCTAGCCATAGCTGGCAAGAAGTGTGGGAGGAAGCAGGCAGACAGACAAGCTGTATCAAGGCCAGTTTTGAGCTTTGACTGCCAAGCTGAGGGGGGCACTGTGTTTATGCAGCCTGCTTTCCAAAAGCGCTGCCACATAGTGGTCACTGCCTGACTGATACTCACACTGCAAGTATCATGGTCAACAAGTCAGCAGAAGCTCATTCACTTCCCACAGAGCTGAGTGGACAATGTGTGGACAATCAACAGCCAGTGAACCTTGCAGTTGTAATTAAAGAGCTCAAGAAGACAAGAAGCTCATTACTGCCATTCTAAACTTTGTCTAGATGAGTAAAGTAAAGCTATTGTTGCCTTGCTAAATTCCCATTTCATACATATTTTTTCTATTTCTTTTTTTTTTAAATTGATTCCACTTAAACTTGCCAATGAACCAGTGTGGAAAGAACTGACAATACCAGCAATATGAAAAATCAGACTTGCCTGTTTAAAACTGTATAGCTATAGAAACAACTCTGACTGAAATCAGAGGATCATGCATTGACAATCATTCTGAATACACTGACCCATTACTTAAGCAGCTCAGTGTGAATGCAGCAAACAGGCTGGTGTGCTAACTGATAAGTTCTGACAACCTATTGAAACCACTGAACGATAACAGAGCCCGTCCTTACCGATTTTGGAGTGTGTGTGTGTGTGTGTGTGTGTGTGTGTGTGTGTGGTGGGCAGCTTGTGGAGCAGCAAGCTGTGCATTCACATCATCAGTGTACAATGGATGTGTGTTATTAGTGGGAGTGCAATAGGACCTGTGCTCAGCTGCTGTTAGCGAGGCCAGCCAAGGCTTGGAGAGCGCGATCAAAGCAGGGACAAAGAGAAAGAAGGAGAACTGACAGATCCTCCAAGCAAAGAGAACAGAGGGAGGAGAGAGGAGAGGAGAGGAGAGGAGAGGAGATGAGGGGCTTTGGAGGCTCTCCAGATACAGCTGCACACATCGCCTACCTCCTTTCATACGCACAACACACGCACACGCACACACACACACACACACACAGGTATCTGGAGCAGCCTGGGAGCAAGGAAAACAGTAAGTACAGTGAATGCGCTCATGCTGTCTTTTTCTTATCCACAAAGATCAGCATGGGTCACTGTAAGCCTCGCAGACACAGGCGCTGGGGTCCGTTTTGGCTGGCTAAAACAGAGAGAGAAATTTTCTAAGGCCTGAGTGCTGGGCTGTAGACCAGAGCCTCCCCAGGCTGCTACCACTGCCTCCCTCCACTGCTCTCCACTTGAGAGACCAAGGTGATCACACTCCCTTTAGCGGTCTGTTTCTCTCTCTCTCTCTCTCTCTCTCTCTCTCTCTCTCTCTCTCTCTCCTCCTTTCCTCCATCAAACCCTCTCTTCTTTTCTGATGCCTCCTGGAGCAGACCAGCACTATTTGCATGTGTGGGGGTGGCAGAGTAGCGTCAAAGTTCAGAGGTCACGGTGAGTCAAACCCAGCAGCAGTGGAGAGAGAAGCAGTTAGGGAGAAGACCAGCGAGTTGGCCTGGGTCTCTTTGGTTAGCATGCCTGGGGCTGGATCGACCTGGGAATACTGCTGCTACTAGTAGTGGTGAGGGTGGGGGTGGTGTGTNGGGGGGGTTAGGGCCACTCATGCAAATGCAGTGTAACCACCACTGGATATTCTGACTGTAGACATATTTATATACAGAGCTCAAACTGCAGAAAAGATAACGGTTACATTTGGTTTAGATGTTAATATTCATGTGCATTTTCTTACTTCGAAGTATTTAGCCTAATTTTTACTAAGGGTATGGATGTTCATGTTTCGTCTATTTTAGAGGTTCCAGTTTCTGATCA